>CAUDMG010003968.1:0-82500 GCA_958450375.1 Homarus gammarus
CATACAGCTATCCTGGTGTTGCTGCAACACATACAGCCATCCTGGTGTTACTATAACACATACAGCCATTCTGGTGTTGCTATAACACAGGGAGCTATCCTGGTGTTGCTATAACACATATACCCATCCTGCTGTTGCTATAACAGATACAGCCATCCTGGTGTTGCAAAAACAGATACAGCCATCCTGCTGTTGCTAAAACAGATACACCCATCCTGTTGTTGCTATAACAGATACACCCATCCTGCTGTTGCTATAACAGACACACCCATCCTGCTGTTGCTATAACAGATAAACCCATCCTGCTGTTGCTATAACAGATACAGCCATCCTGCTGTTGCTATAACAGATACAGCCATCCTGCTGTTGCTATAACAGATACACCCATCCTGGTGTTGCGATAACAGATACACCCATCCTGGTGTTGCTATAACAGATACAGCCATCCTGCTGTTGCTATAACAGATACAGCCATCCTGGTGTTGCTATAACAGATACAGCCATCCTGCTGTTGCTATAACAGATACACCCATCCTGCTGTTGCTATAAAAGATACACCCATCCTGGTGTTGCTATAACAGATACAGCCATCCTGCTGTTGCTATAACAGATACAGCCATCCTGCTGTTGCTATAACAGATACACCCATCCTGCTGTTGCTATAACAGATACAGCCATCCTGGTGTTGCTATAACAGATACAGCCATCCTGCTGTTGCTATAACAGATACAGCCATCCTGCTGTTGCTATAACACATACACCCATCCTGCTGTTGCTATAACAGATACACCCATCCTGCTGTTGCTATAACAGATACAGCCATCCTGCTGTTGCCAAAACAGATACACCCGTCCTGCTGTTGCTATAACAGATACACCCATCCTGCTGTTGCTATAACAGATACAGCCATCCTGCTGATGCTATAACACATACAGCCATCCTGCTGTTGCTATAACAGATACAGCCATCCTGCTGTTGCTATAACAGATACAGCCATCCTGCTGTTGCTATAACAGATACACCCATCCTGGTGTTGCTATAACAGATACAGCCATCCTGCTGTTGCTATAACAGATACACCCATTCTGCTGTTGCTATAACAGATACAGCCATCCTGCTGTTGCTATAACACATACACCGATCCTGCTGTTGCTATAACAGATACAGCCATCCTGTTGTTGCTATAACACATACACCCATCCTGCTGTTGCTATAACAGATACAGCCATCCTGCTGTTGCTATAACAGATACACCCATCCAGCTGTTGCTATAACAGATACAGCCATCCTGCTGTTGCTATAACACATGCACCCATCCTGCTGTTGCTATAACAGATACACCCATCCTGCTGTTGCTATAACAGATACAGCCATCCTGGTGTTGCTATAACAGATACATCCATCCTGCTGTTGCTATAACAGATACAGCCATCCTACTGTTGCTATAACAGATACAGCAATCCTGCTGTTGCTATAACAGATACACCCAACATGCTGTTTCTATAACAGATACAGCCATCCTGGTGTTGCTATAACAGATACACCCATCCTGCTGTTGCTATAACAGATACAGCCATCCTGCTGTTGCTATAACAGATACAGCCATCCTGCTGTTGCTATAACACATACACCCATCCTGGTGTTGCTATAACAGATACACCCATCCTGCAGTTGCTATAACAGATACAGCCATCCTGCTGTTGCTATAAAACATACACCCATCCTGCTGTTGCTATAACAGATACACCCATCCTGCTGTTGCTATAACAGATACACCCATCCTGCTGTTGCTATAACAGATACACCCATCCTGCTGTTGCTATAACAGATACAGACATCCTCCTGTTGCTATAACAGATACAGCCATCCTACTGTTGCTATAACAGAGACACCCATCCTGCTGTTGCTATAACAGATACACCCATCCTGCTGTTGCTATAACAGATACAGCCATCCTGCTGTTGCTATAACAGATACACCCATCCTGCTGTTGCTATAACAGATACAGCCATCCTACTGTTGCTATAACAGATACAGCCATCCTGCTGTTGCTATAACAGATACACCCATCCTGCTGTTGCAATAACAGATACAGCCATCCTGCTGTTGCTATAACAGATACAGCCATCCTGCTGTTGCTATAACAGATACACCCATCCTGCTGTTGCTATAACAGATACACCCATCCTGCTGTTGCGATAACAGATACAGCCATCCTGCTGTTGCTATAACACATACACCCATCCTGCTGTTGCTATAACAGATACACCCATCCTGCTGTTGCTATAACACATACACCCATCCTGCTGTTGCTATAACAGATATACCCATCCTGCTGTTGCTATAACACATACACCCATCCTGTTGTTGCTATAACAGATATAGCCATCCTGCTGTTGCTATAACAGATACAGCCATCCTACTGCTGCTATAACAGATACAGCCATCCTCCTGTTGCTATAAGAGATACACCCATCCTGCTGTTGCTCTAACAGATACACCCATCCTGCTGTTGCTATAACAGATACAGCCATCCTGCTGTTGCTATAACAGATACACCCATCCTGCTGTTGCTCTAACAGATACACCCATCCTGCTGTTGCTATAACACATACACCCATCCTGGTTTTGCTATAACAGATGCAGCCATCCTGCTGTTGCTATAACAGATACAGCCATTCTGCTGTTGCTATAACAGATACACCCATCCTGCTGTTGCTATAAGAGATACAGCCATCCTACTGTTGCTATAACAGATACACCCATCCTGGTGTTGCTATAACACATACACCCATCCTGCTGTTGCTGTAACAGATACACCCATCCTGGTGTTGCTATACACATACACCCATCCTGCTGTTGCTATAACAGATACAGCCATCCTGGTGTTGCTATAACACATACACCCATCCTGCTGTTGCTATAACAGATACAGCCATCCTGCTGTTGCTATAACAGGTACAGCCATCCTGCTGTTGCTATAACACATACACCCATCCTACTGTTGCTATAACAGATACACCTATCCTGGTGTTGCTATAACACATACACCCATCATGCTGTTGCTATAACAGATACAGCCATCCTGGTGTTGCTATAACACATACACCCATCCTGCTGTCGCTATAACAGATACAGCCATCCTGCTGTTGCTATAACAGATACAGCCATCCTGCTGTTGCTATAACAGATACAGCCATCCTGCTGTTGCTATAACAGATACAGCCATCCTGCTGTTGCTATAACAGATACAGCCATCCTGCTGTTGCCATAGCAGATACACCCATCCTGCTGTTGCTATAACAGATACAGCCATCCTGCCTTTGCTATAACACAAACACCCATCCTGCTGTTGCTATAACAGATACACCCATCCTGGTGTTGCTAAAACAGATACAGCCATCCTGCTGTTGCTATAACAGATACACCCATCCTGCTGTTGCTATAAGAGATACAGCGATCCTACTGTTGCTATAACAGATACACCCATCCTGGTGTTGCTATAACACATACACCCATCCTGCTGTTGCTATAACAGATACAGCCATCCTGCTGTTGCTATAACAGATACAGCCATCCTGCTCTTGCTATAACAGATACACCCATACTGCGGTTGCTATAACAGATACACCCATCCTGCTGTTGCTATAACAGATACAGCCATCCTGGTGTTGCTATAACACATACACCCATCCTGCTGTTGCTATAACAGATACACCCATAGTGCTGTTGCTATAACACATACACCCATCCTGCTGTTGCTATAACAGATACAGCCATCCTGCTGTTGCTATAACACATACACCCATCCTGTTGTTGCTATAACAGATACACCCATCCTGCTGTTGCTATAACAGATACAGCCATCCTGCTGTTGCTCTAACAGATACAGCCATCCTGCTGTTGCTATAGCAGATACACCCATCCTGCTGTTGCTATAACAGATACAGCCATCCTGCCTTTGCTATAACACAAACACCCATCCTGCTGTTGCTATAACAGATACACCCATCCTGGTGTTGCTAAAACAGGTACAGCCATCCTGCTGTTGCTATAACAGATACAGCCATCCTGCTGTTGCTATAACACATACACCCATCCTGCTGTTGCTATAACAGATACAGCCATCTTGCTGTTGCAATAACAGATACAGCCATCCTGCTGTTGCTATAACAGATACAGCCATCCTGGTGTTGCTATAACAGATACAGCCATCCTGCTGTTGCTATAACAGATACAGCCATCCTGCTGTTGCTATAACAGATACACCCATCCTGCTGTTGCTATAACAGATACACCCATCCTGGTGTTGCTATAACACATACACCCATCCTGCTGTTGCTATAACAGATACACCCATCCTGCTGTTGCTATAACACATACACCCATCCTGCTGTTGCTATAACAGATACACCCATCCTGCTGTTGCTATAACACATACACCCATCCTGCTGTTGCTATAACAGATACACCCATCCTGCTGTTGCTATAACACATACACCCATCCTGCTGTTGCTATAACAGATACACCCATCCTGCTGTTGCTATAACAGATACACCCATCCTGCTGTTGCTATAACAGATACAGACATCCTCCTGTTGCTATAACAGATACAGCCATCCTACTGTTGCTATAACAGAGACACCCATCCTGCTGTTGCTATAACAGATACACCCATCCTGCTGTTGCTATAACAGATACAGCCATCCTGCTGTTGCTATAACAGATACACCCATCCTGCTGTTGCTATAACACATACACCCATCCTGCTGTTGCTATAACAGATACAGCCATCCTGCTGTTGCTATAACAGATACACCCATCCTGCTGTTGCTATAACAGATACAGCCATCCTGCTGTTGCTATAACAGATACAGCCATCCTGCTGTTGCTATAACAGATACACCCATCCTGCTGTTGCTATAACAGATACACCCATCCTGCTGTTGCTATAACAGATACAGCCATCCTGCTGTTGCTATAACAGATACACCCATCCTGCTGTTGCTATAACAGATACACCCATCCTGCTGTTGCTATAACACATACACCCATCCTGCTGTTGCTATAACAGATACACCCATCCTGCTGTTGCTATAACACATACACCCATCCTGCTGTTGCTATAACAGATACAGCCATCCTGCTGTTGCTATAACACATACACCCATCCTGCTGTTGCTATAACAGATACAGCCATCCTGCTGTTGCTATAACAGATACAGCCATCCTGCTGTTGCTATAACAGATACAGCCATCCTGCTGTTGCTATAACACATACACCCATCCTGTTGTTGCTATAACAGATACACCCATCCTGGTGTTGCTATAACAGATACACCCATCCTGCTGTTGCTATAACAGATACAGCCATCCTGCTGTTGCTATAACAGATACAGCCATCCTGCTGTTGCTATAACAGATACAGCCATCCTGCTGTTGCTATAACACATACACCCATCCTGCTGTTGCTATAACAGATACACCCATCCTGGTGTTGCTATAACAGATACAGCCATCCTGCTGTTGCTATAACAGATACAGCCATCCTGCTGTTGCTATAACACATACACCCATCCTGCTGTTGCTATAACAGATACAGCCATCCTGCTGTTGCTATAACAGATACAGCCATCCTGCTGTTGCTATAACAGATACAGCCATCCTGGTGTTGCTATAACAGATACACCCATCCTGCTGTTGCTATAACAGATACAGCCATCCTGCTGTTGCTATAACAGATACAGCCATCCTGCTGTTGCTATAACAGATACACCCATCCTGCTGTTGCTATAACAGATACAGCCATCCTGCTGTTGCTATAACAGATACACCCATCCTGCTGTTGCTATAACAGATACAGCCATCCTGCTGTTGCTATAACAGATACAGCCATCCTGCTGTTGCTATAACACATACACCCATCCTGCTGTTGCTATAACAGATACACCCATCCTGCTGTTGCTATAACAGATACAGCCATCCTGTGTTGCTATAACAGATACACCCATCCTGCTGTTGCTATAACAGATACAGCCATCCTGCTGTTGCTATAACAGATACAGCCATCCTGCTGTTGCTATAACAGATACAGCCATCCTGCTGTTGCTATAACAGATACACCCATCCTGCTGTTGCTATAACAGATACAGCCATCCTGCTGTTGCTATAACACATACACCCATCCTGCTGTTGCTATAACAGATACACCCATCCTGCTGTTGCTATAACAGATACACCCATCCTGCTGTTGCTATAACAGATACACCCATCCTGCTGTTGCTATAACAGATACAGCCATCCTGCTGTTGCTATAACAGATACACCCATCCTGCTGTTGCTATAACACATACACCCATCCTGCTGTTGCTATAACAGATACAGCCATCCTGCTGTTGCTATAACAGATACAGCCATCCTGCTGTTGCTATAACAGATACAGCCATCCTGCTGTTGCTATAACAGATACAGCCATCCTGCTGTTGCTATAACACATACAGCCATCCTGCTGTTGCTATAACAGATACACCCATCCTGCTGTTGCTATAACAGATACACCCATCCTGCTGTTGCTATAACAGATACAGCCATCCTGCTGTTGCTATAACAGATACACCCATCCTGCTGTTGCTATAACAGATACAGCCATCCTGCTGTTGCTATAACAGATACACCCATCCTGCTGTTGCTATAACAGATACACCCATCCTGCTGTTGCTATAACAGATACAGCCATCCTGCTGTTGCTATAACAGATACAGCCATCCTGCTGTTGCTATAACAGATACAGCCATCCTGCTGTTGCTATAACACATACACCCATCCTGCTGTTGCTATAACAGATACAGCCATCCTGGTGTTGCTATAACACATACACCCATCCTGCTGTTGCTATAACAGATACAGCCATCCTGCTGTTGCTATAACAGATACAGCCATCCTGCTGTTGCTATAACAGATACAGCCATCCTGCTGTTGCTATAACAGATACACCCATCCTGCTGTTGCTATAACAGATACAGCCATCCTGCTGTTGCTATAACAGATACAGCCATCCTGCTGTTGCTATAACAGATACAGCCATCCTGCTGTTGCTATAACAGATACAGCCATCCTGCTGTTGCTATAACAGATACACCCATCCTGCTGTTGCTATAACAGATACACCCATCCTGGTGTTGCTATAACACATACACCCATCCTGCTGTTGCTATAACAGATACACCCATCCTGCTGTTGCTATAACACATACACCCATCCTGCTGTTGCTATAACAGATACACCCATCCTGGTGTTGCTATAACACATACACCCATCCTGCTGTTGCTATAACAGATACACCCATCCTGCTGTTGCTATAACACATACACCCATCCTGCTGTTGCTATAACAGATACACCCATCCTGCTGTTGCTATAACAGATACACCCATCCTGCTGTTGCTATAACAGATACAGCCATCCTGCTGTTGCTATAACAGATACAGCCATCCTGCTGTTGCTATAACAGATACACCCATCCTGCTGTTGCTATAACAGATACACCCATCCTGCTGTTGCTATAACAGATACAGCCATCCTGCTGTTGCTATAACAGATACACCCATCCTGCTGTTGCTATAACAGATACAGCCATCCTGCTGTTGCTATAACAGATACAGCCATCCTGCTGTTGCTATAACAGATACACCCATCCTGCTGTTGCTATAACAGATACAGCCATCCTGCTGTTGCTATAACAGATACACCCATCCTGCTGTTGCTATAACAGATACACCCATCCTGCTGTTGCTATAACAGATACAGCCATCCTGCTGTTGCTATAACACATACACCCATCCTGCTGTTGCTATAACAGATACACCCATCCTGCTGTTGCTATAACACATACACCCATCCTGCTGTTGCTATAACAGATACACCCATCCTGCTGTTGCTATAACACATACACCCATCCTGTTGTTGCTATAACAGATACAGCCATCCTGCTGTTGCTATAACAGATACAGCCATCCTACTGCTGCTATAACAGATACAGCCATCCTCCTGTTGCTATAAGAGATACACCCATCCTGCTGTTGCTCTAACAGATACACCCATCCTGCTGTTGCTATAACAGATACAGCCATCCTGCTGTTGCTATAACAGATACACCCATCCTGCTGTTGCTATAGCAGATACACCCATCCTGCTGTTGCTATAACACATACACCCATCCTGGTGTTGCTATAACAGATACAGCCATCCTGCTGTTGCTATAACAGATACAGCCATCCTGCTGTTGCTATAACACATACACCCATCCTGCTGTTGCTATAACAGATACAGCCATCCTGGTGTTGCTATAACACATACACCCATCCTGCTGTTGCTATAACAGATACAGCCATCCTGGTGTTGCTATAACACATACACCATCCTGCTGTTGCTATAACAGATACAGCCATCCTGCTGTTGCTATAACAGATACAGCCATCCTGCTGTTGCTATAACACATACACCCATCCTGCTGTTGCTATAACAGATACAGCCATCCTGGTGTTGCTATAACACATACACCCATCCTGCTGTTGCTATAACAGATACAGCCATCCTGCTGTTGCTATAACACATACACCCATCCTGCTGTTGCTATAACAGATACAGCCATCCTGCTGTTGCTATAACAGATACAGCCATCCTGCTGTTGCTATAACAGATACAGCCATCCTGCTGTTGCTATAACACATACAGCCATCCTGCTGTTGCTATAACAGATACAGCCATCCTGCTGTTGCTATAACAGATACACCCATCCTGCTGTTGCTATAACAGATACAGCCATCCTGCTGTTGCTATAACAGATACAGCCATCCTGCTGTTGCTATAACAGATACAGCCATCCTGCTGTTGCTATAACACATACACCCATCCTGCTGTTGCTATAACAGATACAGCCATCCTGCTGTTGCTATAACACATACACCCATCCTGCTGTTGCTATAACAGATACAGCCATCCTGCTGTTGCTATAACAGATACAGCCATCCTGCTGTTGCTATAACAGATACAGCCATCCTGCTGTTGCTATAACAGATACACCCATCCTGCTGTTGCTATAACAGATACAGCCATCCTGCTGTTGCTATAACAGATACAGCCATCCTGCTGTTGCTATAACAGATACAGCCATCCTGCTGTTGCTATAACAGATACAGCCATCCTGCTGTTGCTATAACAGATACACCCATCCTGCTGTTGCTATAACAGATACACCCATCCTGCTGTTGCTATAACACATACACCCATCCTGCTGTTGCTATAACAGATACACCCATCCTGCTGTTGCTATAACACATACACCCATCCTGCTGTTGCTATAACAGATACACCCATCCTGCTGTTGCTATAACACATACACCCATCCTGCTGTTGCTATAACAGATACACCCATCCTGCTGTTGCTATAACAGATACACCCATCCTGCTGTTGCTATAACAGATACACCCATCCTGCTGTTGCTATAACAGATACACCCATCCTGCTGTTGCTATAACAGATACAGACATCCTCCTGTTGCTATAACAGATACAGCCATCCTACTGTTGCTATAACAGAGACACCCATCCTGCTGTTGCTATAACAGATACACCCATCCTGCTGTTGCTATAACAGATACAGCCATCCTGCTGTTGCTATAACAGATACACCCATCCTGCTGTTGCTATAACAGATACAGCCATCCTACTGTTGCTATAACAGATACAGCCATCCTGCTGTTGCTATAACAGATACACCCATCCTGCTGTTGCTATAACAGATACAGCCATCCTGCTGTTGCTATAACAGATACAGCCATCCTGCTGTTGCTATAACAGATACACCCATCCTGCTGTTGCTATAACAGATACACCCATCCTGCTGTTGCTATAACAGATACAGCCATCCTGCTGTTGCTATAACACATACACCCATCCTGCTGTTGCTATAACAGATACACCCATCCTGCTGTTGCTATAACACATACACCCATCCTGCTGTTGCTATAACAGATATACCCATCCTGCTGTTGCTATAACACATACACCCATCCTGTTGTTGCTATAACAGATATAGCCATCCTGCTGTTGCTATAACAGATACAGCCATCCTACTGCTGCTATAACAGATACAGCCATCCTCCTGTTGCTATAAGAGATACACCCATCCTGCTGTTGCTCTAACAGATACACCCATCCTGCTGTTGCTATAACAGATACAGCCATCCTGCTGTTGCTATAACAGATACACCCATCCTGCTGTTGCTCTAACAGATACACCCATCCTGCTGTTGCTATAACACATACACCCATCCTGGTTTTGCTATAACAGATACAGCCATCCTGCTGTTGCTATAACAGATACAGCCATTCTGCTGTTGCTATAACACATACACCCATCCTGCTGTTGCTATAATAGATACAGCCATCCTGGTGTTGCTATAACACATACACCCATCCTGCTGTTGCTATAACAGATACAGCCATCCTGGTGTTGCTATAACACATACACCCATCCTGCTGTTGCTATAACAGATACAGCCATCCTGCTGTTGCTATAACAGATACAGCCATCCTGCTGTTGCCATAACACATACACCCATCATACTGTTGCTATAACAGATACACCCATCCTGGTGTTGCTATAACACATACACCCATCCTGCTGTTGCTATAACAGATACAGCCATCCTGGTGTTGCTATAACACATACACCCATCCTGCTGTTGCTATAACAGATACAGCCATCCTGCTGTTGCTATAACAGATACAGCCATCCTGCTGTTGCTATAACAGATACAGCCATCCTGCTGTTGCTATAACAGATACACCATCCTGCTGTTGCTATAACAGATACAGCCATCCTGGTGTTGCTATAACAGATACAGCCATCCTGCTGTTGCTATAACAGATACAGCCATCCTGCTGTTGCTATAACAGATACACCCATCCTGCTGTTGCTATAACAGATACACCCATCCTGCTGTTGCTATAACAGATACAGCCATCCTGGTGTTGCTATAACACATACACCCATCCTGCTGTTGCTATAACAGATACACCCATCCTGCTGTTGCTATAACACATACACCCATCCTGCTGTTGCTATAACAGATACAGCCATCCTGCTGTTGCTATAACACATACACCCATCCTGTTGTTGCTATAACAGATACACCCATCCTGCTGTTGCTATAACAGATACAGCCATCCTGCTGTTGCTCTAACAGATACAGCCATCCTGCTGTTGCTATAGCAGATACACCCATCCTGCTGTTGCTATAACAGATACAGCCATCCTGCCTTTGCTATAACACAAACACCCATCCTGCTGTTGCTATAACAGATACACCCATCCTGGTGTTGCTATAACAGATACAGCCATCCTGCTGTTGCTATAACAGATACAGCCATCCTGCTGTTGCTATAACACATACACCCATCCTGCTGTTGCTATAACAGATACAGCCATCTTGCTGTTGCAATAACAGATACAGCCATCCTGCTGTTGCTATAACAGATACAGCCATCCTGGTGTTGATATAACAGATACACCCATCCTGCTGTTGCTATAACAGATACAGCCATCCTACTGTTGCTATAACAGATACAGCCATCCTGCTGTTGCTATAACAGATACACCCATCCTGCTGTTGCTATAACAGATACAGCCATCCTGGTGTTGCTATAACAGATACACCCATCCTGCTGTTGCTATAACAGACACAGCCATCCTGCTGTTGCTATAACAGATACAGCCATCCTGCTGTTGCTATAACACATACACCCATCCTGCTGTTGCTATAACAGATACACCCATCCTGCTGTTGCTATAACAGATACAGCCATCCTGGTGTTGCTATAACAGATACACCCATCCTGCTGTTGCTATAACAGATACAGCCATCCTGCTGTTGCTATAACAGATACAGCCATCCTGCTGTTGCTATAACAGATACAGCCATCCTGGTGTTGCTATAACAGATACACCCATCCTGCTGTTGCTATAACAGATACAGCCATCCTGCTGTTGCTATAACACATACACCCATCCTGCTGTTGCTATAACAGATACACCCATCCTGCTGTTGCTATAACAGATACAGCCATCCTGCTGTTGCTATAACAGATACACCCATCCTGCTGTTGCTATAAGAGATACAGCGATCCTACTGTTGCTATAACAGATACACCCATCCTGGTGTTGCTATAACACATACACCCATCCTGCTGTTGCTATAACAGATACAGCCATCCTGCTGTTGCTATAACAGATACAGCCATCCTGCTGTTGCTATAACAGATACACCCATCCTGGTGTTGCTATAACACATACACCCATCCTGCTGTTGCTATAACAGATACAGCCATCCTGGTGTTGCTATAACACATACACCCATCCTGCTGTTGCTATAACAGATACAGCCATCCTGCTGTTGCTATAACAGATACAGCCATCCTGCTGTTGCTATAACAGATACAGCCATCCTGCTGTTGCTATAACAGATACACCCATCCTGCTGTTGCTATAACAGATACAGCCATCCTGGTGTTGCTATAACAGATACAGCCATCCTGCTGTTGCTATAACAGATACAGCCATCCTGCTGTTGCTATAACAGATACAGCCATCCTGCTGTTGCTATAACAGATACACCCATCCTGCTGTTGCTATAACAGATACACCCATCCTGGTGTTGCTATAACACATACACCCATCCTGCTGTTGCTATAACAGATACACCCATCCTGCTGTTGCTATAACACATACACCCATCCTGCTGTTGCTATAACAGATACAGCCATCCTGCTGTTGCTATAACACATACACCCATCCTGTTGTTGCTATAACAGATACACGCATCCTGCTGTTGCTATAACAGATACAGCCATCCTGCTGTTGCTATAACAGATACAGCCATCCTGCTGTTGCTATAACAGATACACCCATCCTGCTGTTGCTATAACAGATACAGCCATCCTGCTGTTGCTATAACAGATACAGCCATCCTGCTGTTGCTATAACAGATACACCCATCCTGCTGTTGCTATAACAGATACAGCCATCCTGCTGTTGCTATAACAGATACACCCATCCTGCTGTTGCTATAACAGATACAGCCATCCTGCTGTTGCTATAACAGATACAGCCATCCTGCTGTTGCTATAACAGATACAGCCATCCTGCTGTTGCTATAACAGATACACCCATCCTGCTGTTGCTATAACACATACACCCATCCTGCTGTTGCTATAACAGATACACCCATCCTGCTGTTGCTATAACAGATACACCCATCCTGCTGTTGCTATAACAGATACAGCCATCCTGCTGTTGCTATAACACATACAGCCATCCTGCTGTTGCTATAACAGATACACCCATCCTGCTGTTGCTATAACACATACACCCATCCTGCTGTTGCTATAACAGATACAGCCATCCTGCTGTTGCTATAACAGATACAGCCATCCTGCTGTTGCTATAACAGATACAGCCATCCTGCTGTTGCTATAACAGATACACCCATCCTGCTGTTGCTATAACAGATACACCCATCCTGCTGTTGCTATAACAGATACAGCCATCCTGCTGTTGCTATAACAGATACACCCATCCTGCTGTTGCTATAACAGATACACCCATCCTGCTGTTGCTATAACACATACACCCATCCTGGTGTTGCTATAACAGATACAGCCATCCTGCTGTTGCTATAACAGATACAGCCATCCTGCTGTTGCTATAACACATACACCCATCCTGCTGTTGCTATAACAGATACAGCCATCCTGGTGTTGCTATAACACATACACCCATCCTGCTGTTGCTATAACAGATACAGCCATCCTGCTGTTGCTATAACACATACACCCATCCTGCTGTTGCTATAACAGATACAGCCATCCTGCTGTTGCTATAACAGATACAGCCATCCTGCTGTTGCTATAACACATACACCCATCCTGCTGTTGCTATAACAGATACACCCATCCTGCTGTTGCTATAACAGATACACCCATCCTGCTGTTGCTATAACAGATACAGCCATCCTGCTGTTGCTATAACAGATACACCCATCCTGCTGTTGCTATAACAGATACAGCCATCCTGCTGTTGCTATAACAGATACAGCCATCCTGCTGTTGCTATAACAGATACACCCATCCTGCTGTTGCTATAACAGATACAGCCATCCTGCTGTTGCTATAACAGATACAGCCATCCTGCTGTTGCTATAACAGATACAGCCATCCTGCTGTTGCTATAACAGATACACCCATCCTGCTGTTGCTATAACAGATACAGCCATCCTGCTGTTGCTATAACAGATACAGCCATCCTGCTGTTGCTATAACAGATACAGCCATCCTGCTGTTGCTATAACAGATACACCATCCTGCTGTTGCTATAACAGATACACCCATCCTGCTGTTGCTATAACAGATACAGCCATCCTGGTGTTGCTATAACACATACACCCATCCTGCTGTTGCTATAACAGATACACCCATCCTGCTGTTGCTATAACACATACACCCATCCTGCTGTTGCTATAACAGATACAGCCATCCTGCTGTTGCTATAACACATACACCCATCCTGCTGTTGCTATAACAGATACACCCATCCTGCTGTTGCTATAACAGATACAGCCATCCTGCTGTTGCTATAACAGATACAGCCATCCTGCTGTTGCTATAACAGATACACCCATCCTGCTGTTGCTATAACAGATACAGCCATCCTGCTGTTGCTATAACACATACACCCATCCTGCTGTTGCTATAACAGATACACCCATCCTGCTGTTGCTATAACAGATACAGCCATCCTGCTGTTGCTATAACAGATACAGCCATCCTGCTGTTGCTATAACACATACACCCATCCTGCTGTTGCTATAACAGATACAGCCATCCTGCTGTTGCTATAACAGATACACCCATCCTGCTGTTGCTATAACAGATACAGCCATCCTGCTGTTGCTATAACAGATACAGCCATCCTGCTGTTGCTATAACAGATACAGCCATCCTGCTGTTGCTATAACAGATACACCCATCCTGCTGTTGCTATAACAGATACACCCATCCTGCTGTTGCTATAACAGATACACCCATCCTGCTGTTGCTATAACAGATACACCCATCCTGCTGTTGCTATAACACATACACCCATCCTGCTGTTGCTATAACAGATACACCCATCCTGCTGTTGCTATAACACATACACCCATCCTGCTGTTGCTATAACAGATACACCCATCCTGCTGTTGCTATAACAGATACACCCATCCTGCTGTTGCTATAACAGATACACCCATCCTGCTGTTGCTATAACAGATACACCCATCCTGCTGTTGCTATAACAGATACAGCCATCCTGCTGTTGCTATAACAGATACAGCCATCCTGCTGTTGCTATAACAGATACACCCATCCTGCTGTTGCTATAACAGATACACCCATCCTGCTGTTGCTATAACAGATACAGCCATCCTGCTGTTGCTATAACAGATACACCCATCCTGCTGTTGCTATAACAGATACACCCATCCTGCTGTTGCTATAACAGATACAGCCATCCTGCTGTTGCTATAACAGATACACCCATCCTGCTGTTGCTATAACAGATACAGCCATCCTGCTGTTGCTATAACAGATACAGCCATCCTGCTGTTGCTATAACAGATACACCCATCCTGCTGTTGCTATAACAGATACACCCATCCTGCTGTTGCTATAACAGATACAGCCATCCTGCTGTTGCTATAACACATACACCCATCCTGCTGTTGCTATAACAGATACACCCATCCTGCTGTTGCTATAACACATACACCCATCCTGCTGTTGCTATAACAGATACACCCATCCTGCTGTTGCTATAACACATACACCCATCCTGCTGTTGCTATAACAGATACAGCCATCCTGCTGTTGCTATAACAGATACACCCATCCTGCTGTTGCTATAACAGATACAGCCATCCTGCTGTTGCTATAACAGATACAGCCATCCTGCTGTTGCTATAACAGATACAGCCATCCTGCTGTTGCTATAACAGATACAGCCATCCTGCTGTTGCTATAACAGATACACCCATCCTGCTGTTGCTATAACAGATACACCCATCCTGCTGTTGCTATAACAGATACACCCATCCTGCTGTTGCTATAACAGATACAGCCATCCTGCTGTTGCTATAACAGATACAGCCATCCTGCTGTTGCTATAACAGATACACCCATCCTGCTGTTGCTATAACAGATACACCCATCCTGGTGTTGCTATAACAGATACAGCCATCCTGCTGTTGCTATAACAGATACACCCATCCTGCTGTTGCTATAACACATACACCCATCCTGCTGTTGCTATAACAGATACAGCCATCCTGCTGTTGCTATAACAGATACAGCCATCCTGCTGTTGCTATAACAGATACAGCCATCCTGCTGTTGCTATAACAGATACACCCATCCTGCTGTTGCTATAACAGATACAGCCATCCTGCTGTTGCTATAACAGATACAGCCATCCTGCTGTTGCTATAACAGATACACCCATCCTGCTGTTGCTATAACAGATACAGCCATCCTGCTGTTGCTATAACAGATACACCCATCCTGCTGTTGCTATAACAGATACAGCCATCCTGCTGTTGCTATAACAGATACAGCCATCCTGCTGTTGCTATAACAGATACACCCATCCTGCTGTTGCTATAACAGATACACCCATCCTGCTGTTGCTATAACAGATACAGCCATCCTGCTGTTGCTATAACAGATACACCCATCCTGCTGTTGCTATAACAGATACAGCCATCCTGCTGTTGCTATAACAGATACAGCCATCCTGCTGTTGCTATAACAGATACAGCCATCCTGCTGTTGCTATAACAGATACACCCATCCTGCTGTTGCTATAACAGATACAGCCATCCTGCTGTTGCTATAACAGATACACCCATCCTGCTGTTGCTATAACAGATACACCCATCCTGCTGTTGCTATAACAGATACAGCCATCCTGCTGTTGCTATAACAGATACACCCATCCTGCTGTTGCTATAACAGATACAGCCATCCTGCTGTTGCTATAACAGATACACCATCCTGGTGTTGCTATAACACATACACCCATCCTGCTGTTGCTATAACAGATACAGCCATCCTGCTGTTGCTATAACAGATACAGCCATCCTGCTGTTGCTATAACAGATACAGCCATCCTGCTGTTGCTATAACACATACACCCATCCTGCTGTTGCTATAACAGATACAGCCATCCTGCTGTTGCTATAACAGATACACCCATCCTGCTGTTGCTATAACAGATACAGCCATCCTGCTGTTGCTATAACAGATACAGCCATCCTGCTGTTGCTATAACAGATACAGCCATCCTGCTGTTGCTATAACAGATACACCCATCCTGCTGTTGCTATAACAGATACACCCATCCTGCTGTTGCTATAACAGATACAGCCATCCTGCTGTTGCTATAACAGATACACCCATCCTGCTGTTGCTATAACAGATACAGCCATCCTGCTGTTGCTATAACAGATACACCCATCCTGCTGTTGCTATAACAGATACACCCATCCTGCTGTTGCTATAACAGATACAGCCATCCTGCTGTTGCTATAACAGATACAGCCATCCTGCTGTTGCTATAACAGATACAGCCATCCTGCTGTTGCTATAACACATACACCCATCCTGCTGTTGCTATAACAGATACAGCCATCCTGCTGTTGCTATAACACATACACCCATCCTGCTGTTGCTATAACAGATACAGCCATCCTGCTGTTGCTATAACAGATACAGCCATCCTGCTGTTGCTATAACAGATACAGCCATCCTGCTGTTGCTATAACAGATACACCCATCCTGCTGTTGCTATAACAGATACAGCCATCCTGCTGTTGCTATAACAGATACAGCCATCCTGCTGTTGCTATAACAGATACAGCCATCCTGCTGTTGCTATAACAGATACAGCCATCCTGCTGTTGCTATAACAGATACACCCATCCTGCTGTTGCTATAACAGATACACCCATCCTGGTGTTGCTATAACACATACACCCATCCTGCTGTTGCTATAACAGATACACCCATCCTGCTGTTGCTATAACACATACACCCATCCTGCTGTTGCTATAACAGATACACCCATCCTGGTGTTGCTATAACACATACACCCATCCTGCTGTTGCTATAACAGATACACCCATCCTGCTGTTGCTATAACACATACACCCATCCTGCTGTTGCTATAACAGATACACCCATCCTGCTGTTGCTATAACAGATACACCCATCCTGCTGTTGCTATAACAGATACAGCCATCCTGCTGTTGCTATAACAGATACAGCCATCCTGCTGTTGCTATAACAGATACACCCATCCTGCTGTTGCTATAACAGATACACCCATCCTGCTGTTGCTATAACAGATACAGCCATCCTGCTGTTGCTATAACAGATACACCCATCCTGCTGTTGCTATAACAGATACAGCCATCCTGCTGTTGCTATAACAGATACAGCCATCCTGCTGTTGCTATAACAGATACACCCATCCTGCTGTTGCTATAACAGATACAGCCATCCTGCTGTTGCTATAACAGATACACCCATCCTGCTGTTGCTATAACAGATACACCCATCCTGCTGTTGCTATAACAGATACAGCCATCCTGCTGTTGCTATAACACATACACCCATCCTGCTGTTGCTATAACAGATACACCCATCCTGCTGTTGCTATAACACATACACCCATCCTGCTGTTGCTATAACAGATACACCCATCCTGCTGTTGCTATAACACATACACCCATCCTGCTGTTGCTATAACAGATACAGCCATCCTGCTGTTGCTATAACAGATACAGCCATCCTGCTGTTGCTATAACAGATACAGCCATCCTGCTGTTGCTATAACAGATACACCCATCCTGCTGTTGCTATAACAGATACACCCATCCTGCTGTTGCTATAACAGATACAGCCATCCTGCTGTTGCTATAACAGATACACCCATCCTGCTGTTGCTATAACAGATACACCCATCCTGCTGTTGCTATAACACATACACCCATCCTGGTGTTGCTATAACAGATACAGCCATCCTGCTGTTGCTATAACAGATACAGCCATCCTGCTGTTGCTATAACACATACACCCATCCTGCTGTTGCTATAACAGATACAGCCATCCTGGTGTTGCTATAACACATACACCCATCCTGCTGTTGCTATAACAGATACAGCCATCCTGGTGTTGCTATAACACATACACCCATCCTGCTGTTGCTATAACAGATACAGCCATCCTGCTGTTGCTATAACAGATACAGCCATCCTGCTGTTGCTATAACACATACACCCATCCTGCTGTTGCTATAACAGATACACCCATCCTGGTGTTGCTATAACACATACACCCATCCTGCTGTTGCTATAACAGATACAGCCATCCTGGTGTTGCTATAACACATACACCCATCCTGCTGTTGCTATAACAGATACAGCCATCCTGCTGTTGCTATAACAGATACAGCCATCCTGCTGTTGCTATAACAGATACAGCCATCCTGCTGTTGCTATAACAGATACAGCCATCCTGCTGTTGCTATAACACATACACCCATCCTGCTGTTGCTATAACAGATACACCCATCCTGCTGTTGCTATAACAGATACAGCCATCCTGCTGTTGCTATAACAGATACAGCCATCCTGCTGTTGCTATAACAGATACAGCCATCCTGCTGTTGCTATAACACATACACCCATCCTGCTGTTGCTATAACAGATACAGCCATCCTGGTGTTGCTATAACACATACACCCATCCTGCTGTTGCTATAACAGATACAGCCATCCTGCTGTTGCTATAACAGATACAGCCATCCTGCTGTTGCTATAACAGATACAGCCATCCTGCTGTTGCTATAACAGATACACCCATCCTGCTGTTGCTATAACAGATACAGCCATCCTGGTGTTGCTATAACAGATACAGCCATCCTGCTGTTGCTATAACAGATACAGCCATCCTGCTGTTGCTATAACAGATACAGCCATCCTGCTGTTGCTATAACAGATACACCCATCCTGCTGTTGCTATAACAGATACACCCATCCTGGTGTTGCTATAACACATACACCCATCCTGCTGTTGCTATAACAGATACACCCATCCTGCTGTTGCTATAACACATACACCCATCCTGCTGTTGCTATAACAGATACACCCATCCTGGTGTTGCTATAACACATACACCCATCCTGCTGTTGCTATAACAGATACACCCATCCTGCTGTTGCTATAACACATACACCCATCCTGCTGTTGCTATAACAGATACACCCATCCTGCTGTTGCTATAACAGATACACCCATCCTGCTGTTGCTATAACAGATACAGCCATCCTCCTGTTGCTATAACAGATACAGCCATCCTGCTGTTGCTATAACAGATACACCCATCCTGCTGTTGCTATAACAGATACACCCATCCTGCTGTTGCTATAACAGATACAGCCATCCTGCTGTTGCTATAACAGATACACCCATCCTGCTGTTGCTATAACAGATACAGCCATCCTGCTGTTGCTATAACAGATACAGCCATCCTGCTGTTGCTATAACAGATACACCCATCCTGCTGTTGCTATAACAGATACAGCCATCCTGCTGTTGCTATAACAGATACAGCCATCCTGCTGTTGCTATAACAGATACACCCATCCTGCTGTTGCTATAACAGATACACCCATCCTGCTGTTGCTATAACAGATACAGCCATCCTGCTGTTGCTATAACACATACACCCATCCTGCTGTTGCTATAACAGATACACCCATCCTGCTGTTGCTATAACACATACACCCATCCTGCTGTTGCTATAACAGATACACCCATCCTGCTGTTGCTATAACACATACACCCATCCTGTTGTTGCTATAACAGATATAGCCATCCTGCTGTTGCTATAACAGATACAGCCATCCTACTGCTGCTATAACAGATACAGCCATCCTCCTGTTGCTATAAGAGATACACCCATCCTGCTGTTGCTCTAACAGATACACCCATCCTGCTGTTGCTATAACAGATACAGCCATCCTGCTGTTGCTATAACAGATACACCCATCCTGCTGTTGCTCTAGCAGATACACCCATCCTGCTGTTGCTATAACACATACACCCATCCTGGTGTTGCTATAACAGATACAGCCATCCTGCTGTTGCTATAACAGATACAGCCATCCTGCTGTTGCTATAACACATACACCCATCCTGCTGTTGCTATAACAGATACAGCCATCCTGGTGTTGCTATAACACATACACCCATCCTGCTGTTGCTATAACAGATACAGCCATCCTGGTGTTGCTATAACACATACACCCATCCTGCTGTTGCTATAACAGATACAGCCATCCTGCTGTTGCTATAACAGATACAGCCATCCTGCTGTTGCTATAACACATACACCCATCCTACTGTTGCTATAACAGATACACCCATCCTGGTGTTGCTATAACACATACACCCATCCTGCTGTTGCTATAACAGATACAGCCATCCTGGTGTTGCTATAACACATACACCCATCCTGCTGTTGCTATAACAGATACAGCCATCCTGCTGTTGCTATAACAGATACAGCCATCCTGCTGTTGCTATAACAGATACAGCCATCCTGCTGTTGCTATAACAGATACACCCATCCTGCTGTTGCTATAACAGATACAGCCATCCTGGTGTTGCTATAACAGATACAGCCATCCTGCTGTTGCTATAACAGATACAGCCATCCTGCTCTTGCTATAACAGATACACCCATACTGCGGTTGCTATAACAGATACACCCATCCTGCTGTTGCTATAACAGATACAGCCATCCTGGTGTTGCTATAACACATACACCCATCCTGCTGTTGCTATAACAGATACACCCATAGTGCTGTTGCTATAACACATACACCCATCCTGCTGTTGCTATAACAGATACAGCCATCCTGCTGTTGCTATAACACATACACCCATCCTGTTGTTGCTATAACAGATACACCCATCCTGCTGTTGCTATAACAGATACAGCCATCCTGCTGTTGCTATAACAGATACAGCCATCCTGCTGTTGCTATAACAGATACACCCATCCTGCTGTTGCTATAACAGATACAGCCATCCTGCCTTTGCTATAACACATACACCCATCCTGCTGTTGCTATAACAGATACACCCATCCTGGTGTTGCTATAACAGATACAGCCATCCTGCTGTTGCTATAACAGATACAGCCATCCTGCTGTTGCTATAACACATACACCCATCCTGCTGTTGCTATAACAGATACAGCCATCTTGCTGTTGCTATAACAGATACCGCCAGCCTGCTGTTGCTATAACAGATACAGCCATCCTGGTGTTGATATAACAGATACACCCATCCTGCTGTTGCTATAACAGATACAGCCATCCTACTGTTGCTATAACAGATACAGCCATCCTGCTGTTGCTATAACAGATACACCCATCCTGCTGTTGCTATAACAGATACAGCCATCCTGGTGTTGCTATAACAGATACACCCATCCTGCTGTTGCTATAACAGATACAGCCATCCTGCTGTTGCTATAACAGATACAGCCATCCTGCTGTTGCTATAACACATACACCCATCCTGCTGTTGCTATAACAGATACACCCATCCTGCTGTTGCTATAACAGATACAGCCATCCTGGTGTTGCTATAACAGATACACCCATCCTGCTGTTGCTATAACAGATACAGCCATCCTGCTGTTGCTATAACAGATACAGCCATCCTGCTGTTGCTATAACAGATACAGCCATCCTGGTGTTGCTATAACAGATACACCCATCCTGCTGTTGCTATAACAGATACAGCCATCCTGCTGTTGCTATAACACATACACCCATCCTGCTGTTGCTATAACAGATACACCCATCCTGCTGTTGCTATAACAGATACAGCCATCCTGCTGTTGCTATAACAGATACACCCATCCTGCTGTTGCTATAACAGATACAGCCATCCTGCTGTTGCTATAACAGATACACCCATCCTGGTGTTGCTATAACACATACACCCATCCTGCTGTTGCTATAACAGATACAGCCATCCTGCTGTTGCTATAACAGATACAGCCATCCTGCTGTTGCTATAACAGATACACCCATCCTGGTGTTGCTATAACACATACACCCATCCTGCTGTTGCTATAACAGATACAGCCATCCTGGTGTTGCTATAACACATACACCCATCCTGCTGTTGCTATAACAGATACAGCCATCCTGCTGTTGCTATAACAGATACAGCCATCCTGCTGTTGCTATAACAGATACAGCCATCCTGCTGTTGCTATAACAGATACACCCATCCTGCTGTTGCTATAACAGATACAGCCATCCTGCTGTTGCTATAACAGATACAGCCATCCTGCTGTTGCTATAACAGATACAGCCATCCTGCTGTTGCTATAACAGATACAGCCATCCTGCTGTTGCTATAACAGATACACCCATCCTGCTGTTGCTATAACAGATACACCCATCCTGCTGTTGCTATAACACATACACCCATCCTGCTGTTGCTATAACAGATACACCCATCCTGCTGTTGCTATAACAGATACACCCATCCTGCTGTTGCTATAACAGATACACCCATCCTGCTGTTGCTATAACAGATACAGCCATCCTGCTGTTGCTATAACAGATACAGCCATCCTGCTGTTGCTATAACAGATACACCCATCCTGCTGTTGCTATAACAGATACAGCCATCCTGCTGTTGCTATAACAGATACAGCCATCCTGCTGTTGCTATAACAGATACACCCATCCTGCTGTTGCTATAACAGATACAGCCATCCTGCTGTTGCTATAACAGATACACCCATCCTGCTGTTGCTATAACAGATACAGCCATCCTGCTGTTGCTATAACAGATACAGCCATCCTGCTGTTGCTATAACAGATACAGCCATCCTGCTGTTGCTATAACAGATACACCCATCCTGCTGTTGCTATAACACATACACCCATCCTGCTGTTGCTATAACAGATACACCCATCCTGCTGTTGCTATAACAGATACACCCATCCTGCTGTTGCTATAACAGATACAGCCATCCTGCTGTTGCTATAACACATACAGCCATCCTGCTGTTGCTATAACAGATACACCCATCCTGCTGTTGCTATAACAGATACACCCATCCTGCTGTTGCTATAACAGATACAGCCATCCTGCTGTTGCTATAACAGATACAGCCATCCTGCTGTTGCTATAACAGATACAGCCATCCTGCTGTTGCTATAACAGATACACCCATCCTGCTGTTGCTCTAACAGATACACCCATCCTGCTGTTGCTATAACAGATACAGCCATCCTGCTGTTGCTATAACAGATACACCCATCCTGCTGTTGCTATAACAGATACACCCATCCTGCTGTTGCTATAACACATACACCCATCCTGGTTTTGCTATAACAGATACAGCCATCCTGCTGTTGCTATAACAGATACAGCCATCCTGCTGTTGCTATAACACATACACCCATCCTGCTGTTGCTATAACAGATACAGCCATCCTGGTGTTGCTATAACACATACACCCATCCTGCTGTTGCTATAACAGATACAGCCATCCTGGTGTTGCTATAACACATACACCCATCCTGCTGTTGCTATAACAGATACAGCCATCCTGCTGTTGCTATAACAGATACAGCCATCCTGCTGTTGCTATAACACATACACCCATCCTACTGTTGCTATAACAGATACACCCATCCTGGTGTTGCTATAACACATACACCCATCCTGCTGTTGCTATAACAGATACAGCCATCCTGGTGTTGCTATAACACATACACCCATCCTGCTGTTGCTATAACAGATACAGCCATCCTGCTGTTGCTATAACAGATACAGCCATCCTGCTGTTGCTATAACAGATACAGCCATCCTGCTGTTGCTATAACAGATACACCCATCCTGCTGTTGCTATAACAGATACAGCCATCCTGCTGTTGCTATAACAGATACAGCCATCCTGCTGTTGCTATAACAGATACAGCCATCCTGCTGTTGCTATAACAGATACACCCATCCTGCTGTTGCTATAACAGATACACCCATCCTGCTGTTGCTATAACAGATACAGCCATCCTGGTGTTGCTATAACACATACACCCATCCTGCTGTTGCTATAACAGATACACCCATCCTGCTGTTGCTATAACACATACACCCATCCTGCTGTTGCTATAACAGATACAGCCATCCTGCTGTTGCTATAACACATACACCCATCCTGCTGTTGCTATAACAGATACACCCATCCTGCTGTTGCTATAACAGATACAGCCATCCTGCTGTTGCTATAACAGATACAGCCATCCTGCTGTTGCTATAACAGATACACCCATCCTGCTGTTGCTATAACAGATACAGCCATCCTGCTGTTGCTATAACACATACACCCATCCTGCTGTTGCTATAACAGATACACCCATCCTGGTGTTGCTATAACAGATACAGCCATCCTGCTGTTGCTATAACAGATACAGCCATCCTGCTGTTGCTATAACACATACACCCATCCTGCTGTTGCTATAACAGATACAGCCATCCTGCTGTTGCTATAACAGATACAGCCATCCTGCTGTTGCTATAACAGATACAGCCATCCTGGTGTTGCTATAACAGATACACCCATCCTGCTGTTGCTATAACAGATACAGCCATCCTGCTGTTGCTATAACAGATACAGCCATCCTGCTGTTGCTATAACAGATACACCCATCCTGCTGTTGCTATAACAGATACAGCCATCCTGGTGTTGCTATAACAGATACACCCATCCTGCTGTTGCTATAACAGATACAGCCATCCTGCTGTTGCTATAACAGATACAGCCATCCTGCTGTTGCTATAACACATACACCCATCCTGCTGTTGCTATAACAGATACACCCATCCTGCTGTTGCTATAACAGATACAGCCATCCTGGTGTTGCTATAACAGATACACCCATCCTGCTGTTGCTATAACAGATACAGCCATCCTGCTGTTGCTATAACAGATACAGCCATCCTGCTGTTGCTATAACAGATACAGCCATCCTGCTGTTGCTATAACAGATACACCCATCCTGCTGTTGCTATAACAGATACAGCCATCCTGCTGTTGCTATAACAGATACACCCATCCTGCTGTTGCTATAACAGATACACCCATCCTGCTGTTGCTATAACAGATACAGCCATCCTGCTGTTGCTATAACAGATACACCCATCCTGCTGTTGCTATAACAGATACAGCCATCCTGCTGTTGCTATAACAGATACACCCATCCTGCTGTTGCTATAACAGATACACCCATCCTGCTGTTGCTATAACAGATACAGCCATCCTGCTGTTGCTATAACAGATACAGCCATCCTGCTGTTGCTATAACAGATACACCCATCCTGCTGTTGCTATAACACATACACCCATCCTGCTGTTGCTATAACAGATACAGCCATCCTGCTGTTGCTATAACACATACACCCATCCTGCTGTTGCTATAACAGATACAGCCATCCTGCTGTTGCTATAACAGATACAGCCATCCTGCTGTTGCTATAACAGATACAGCCATCCTGCTGTTGCTATAACAGATACACCCATCCTGCTGTTGCTATAACAGATACAGCCATCCTGCTGTTGCTATAACAGATACAGCCATCCTGCTGTTGCTATAACAGATACAGCCATCCTGCTGTTGCTATAACAGATACAGCCATCCTGCTGTTGCTATAACAGATACACCCATCCTGCTGTTGCTATAACAGATACACCCATCCTGCTGTTGCTATAACACATACACCCATCCTGCTGTTGCTATAACAGATACACCCATCCTGCTGTTGCTATAACACATACACCCATCCTGCTGTTGCTATAACAGATACAGCCATCCTGCTGTTGCTATAACACATACACCCATCCTGCTGTTGCTATAACAGATACACCCATCCTGCTGTTGCTATAACAGATACAGCCATCCTGCTGTTGCTATAACAGATACAGCCATCCTGCTGTTGCTATAACAGATACACCCATCCTGCTGTTGCTATAACAGATACAGCCATCCTGCTGTTGCTATAACAGATACACCCATCCTGCTGTTGCTATAACAGATACAGCCATCCTGCTGTTGCTATAACAGATACACCCATCCTGCTGTTGCTATAACAGATACAGCCATCCTGCTGTTGCTATAACAGATACAGCCATCCTGCTGTTGCTATAACAGATACAGCCATCCTGCTGTTGCTATAACAGATACACCCATCCTGCTGTTGCTATAACAGATACACCCATCCTGCTGTTGCTATAACAGATACACCCATCCTGCTGTTGCTATAACAGATACACCCATCCTGCTGTTGCTATAACAGATACAGCCATCCTGCTGTTGCTATAACAGATACAGCCATCCTGCTGTTGCTATAACAGATACACCCATCCTGCTGTTGCTATAACAGATACACCCATCCTGCTGTTGCTATAACAGATACAGCCATCCTGCTGTTGCTATAACAGATACACCCATCCTGCTGTTGCTATAACAGATACAGCCATCCTGCTGTTGCTATAACAGATACACCCATCCTGCTGTTGCTATAACACATACACCCATCCTGCTGTTGCTATAACAGATACAGCCATCCTGCTGTTGCTATAACAGATACAGCCATCCTGCTGTTGCTATAACAGATACACCCATCCTGCTGTTGCTATAACAGATACACCCATCCTGCTGTTGCTATAACAGATACAGCCATCCTGCTGTTGCTATAACAGATACACCCATCCTGCTGTTGCTATAACAGATACAGCCATCCTGCTGTTGCTATAACAGATACAGCCATCCTGCTGTTGCTATAACAGATACAGCCATCCTGCTGTTGCTATAACAGATACAGCCATCCTGCTGTTGCTATAACAGATACAGCCATCCTGCTGTTGCTATAACAGATACAGCCATCCTGCTGTTGCTATAACAGATACAGCCATCCTGCTGTTGCTATAACAGATACAGCCATCCTGCTGTTGCTATAACAGATACACCCATCCTGCTGTTGCTATAACAGATACACCCATCCTGCTGTTGCTATAACAGATACACCCATCCTGCTGTTGCTATAACAGATACACCCATCCTGCTGTTGCTATAACAGATACACCCATCCTGCTGTTGCTATAACAGATACAGCCATCCTGCTGTTGCTATAACAGATACACCCATCCTGCTGTTGCTATAACAGATACACCCATCCTGCTGTTGCTATAACAGATACAGCCATCCTGCTGTTGCTATAACAGATACAGCCATCCTGCTGTTGCTATAACAGATACACCCATCCTGCTGTTGCTATAACAGATACAGCCATCCTGCTGTTGCTATAACAGATACAGCCATCCTGCTGTTGCTATAACAGATACACCCATCCTGCTGTTGCTATAACAGATACAGCCATCCTGCTGTTGCTATAACAGATACACCCATCCTGCTGTTGCTATAACAGATACAGCCATCCTGCTGTTGCTATAACAGATACACCCATCCTGCTGTTGCTATAACAGATACAGCCATCCTGCTGTTGCTATAACAGATACACCCATCCTGCTGTTGCTATAACAGATACACCCATCCTGCTGTTGCTATAACAGATACAGCCATCCTGCTGTTGCTATAACAGATACAGCCATCCTGCTGTTGCTATAACAGATACACCCATCCTGCTGTTGCTATAACAGATACAGCCATCCTGCTGTTGCTATAACAGATACACCCATCCTGCTGTTGCTATAACAGATACAGCCATCCTGCTGTTGCTATAACAGATACACCCATCCTGCTGTTGCTATAACAGATACAGCCATCCTGCTGTTGCTATAACACATACACCCATCCTGCTGTTGCTATAACAGATACACCCATCCTGCTGTTGCTATAACAGATACAGCCATCCTGCTGTTGCTATAACAGATACAGCCATCCTGCTGTTGCTATAACACATACACCCATCCTGCTGTTGCTATAACAGATACAGCCATCCTGCTGTTGCTATAACAGATACAGCCATCCTGCTGTTGCTATAACAGATACAGCCATCCTGCTGTTGCTATAACAGATACACCCATCCTGCTGTTGCTATAACAGATACAGCCATCCTGCTGTTGCTATAACAGATACAGCCATCCTGCTGTTGCTATAACAGATACACCCATCCTGCTGTTGCTATAACAGATACAGCCATCCTGCTGTTGCTATAACAGATACACCCATCCTGCTGTTGCTATAACAGATACAGCCATCCTGCTGTTGCTATAACAGATACAGCCATCCTGCTGTTGCTATAACACATACACCCATCCTGCTGTTGCTATAACAGATACACCCATCCTGCTGTTGCTATAACAGATACAGCCATCCTGCTGTTGCTATAACAGATACACCCATCCTGCTGTTGCTATAACAGATACACCCATCCTGCTGTTGCTATAACAGATACAGCCATCCTGCTGTTGCTATAACAGATACAGCCATCCTGCTGTTGCTATAACAGATACACCCATCCTGCTGTTGCTATAACAGATACAGCCATCCTGCTGTTGCTATAACACATACACCCATCCTGCTGTTGCTATAACAGATACACCCATCCTGCTGTTGCTATAACAGATACAGCCATCCTGCTGTTGCTATAACAGATACACCCATCCTGCTGTTGCTATAACAGATACAGCCATCCTGCTGTTGCTATAACAGATACACCCATCCTGCTGTTGCTATAACACATACACCCATCCTGCTGTTGCTATAACAGATACAGCCATCCTGCTGTTGCTATAACAGATACAGCCATCCTGCTGTTGCTATAACAGATACACCCATCCTGCTGTTGCTATAACACATACACCCATCCTGCTGTTGCTATAACAGATACAGCCATCCTGCTGTTGCTATAACAGATACACCCATCCTGCTGTTGCTATAACAGATACAGCCATCCTGCTGTTGCTATAACAGATACAGCCATCCTGCTGTTGCTATAACAGATACAGCCATCCTGCTGTTGCTATAACAGATACACCCATCCTGCTGTTGCTATAACAGATACAGCCATCCTGCTGTTGCTATAACAGATACAGCCATCCTGCTGTTGCTATAACAGATACAGCCATCCTGCTGTTGCTATAACAGATACAGCCATCCTGCTGTTGCTATAACAGATACACCCATCCTGCTGTTGCTATAACAGATACACCATCCTGCTGTTGCTATAACACATACACCCATCCTGCTGTTGCTATAACAGATACACCCATCCTGCTGTTGCTATAACACATACACCCATCCTGCTGTTGCTATAACAGATACACCATCCTGCTGTTGCTATAACACATACACCCATCCTGCTGTTGCTATAACAGATACACCATCCTGCTGTTGCTATAACAGATACAGCCATCCTGCTGTTGCTATAACAGATACAGCCATCCTGCTGTTGCTATAACAGATACACCCATCCTGCTGTTGCTATAACAGATACAGCCATCCTGCTGTTGCTATAACAGATACAGCCATCCTGCTGTTGCTATAACAGATACACCCATCCTGCTGTTGCTATAACAGATACAGCCATCCTGCTGTTGCTATAACAGATACACCCATCCTGCTGTTGCTATAACAGATACAGCCATCCTGCTGTTGCTATAACAGATACAGCCATCCTGCTGTTGCTATAACAGATACAGCCATCCTGCTGTTGCTATAACAGATACACCCATCCTGCTGTTGCTATAACAGATACACCCATCCTGCTGTTGCTATAACAGATACACCCATCCTGCTGTTGCTATAACAGATACACCCATCCTGCTGTTGCTATAACAGATACAGCCATCCTGCTGTTGCTATAACACATACACCCATCCTGCTGTTGCTATAACAGATACACCCATCCTGCTGTTGCTATAACAGATACACCCATCCTGCTGTTGCTATAACAGATACAGCCATCCTGCTGTTGCTATAACAGATACACCCATCCTGCTGTTGCTATAACAGATACAGCCATCCTGCTGTTGCTATAACAGATACACCCATCCTGCTGTTGCTATAACACATACACCCATCCTGCTGTTGCTATAACAGATACAGCCATCCTGCTGTTGCTATAACAGATACAGCCATCCTGCTGTTGCTATAACAGATACACCCATCCTGCTGTTGCTATAACAGATACACCCATCCTGCTGTTGCTATAACAGATACAGCCATCCTGGTGTTGCTATAACAGATACACCCATCCTGCTGTTGCTATAACAGATACAGCCATCCTGCTGTTGCTATAACAGATACAGCCATCCTGCTGTTGCTATAACAGATACAGCCATCCTGCTGTTGCTATAACAGATACAGCCATCCTGCTGTTGCTATAACAGATACAGCCATCCTGGTGTTGCTATAACAGATACAGCCATCCTGCTGTTGCTATAACAGATACAGCCATCCTGCTGTTGCTATAACAGATACAGCCATCCTGCTGTTGCTATAACAGATACACCCATCCTGCTGTTGCTATAACAGATACAGCCATCCTGCTGTTGCTATAACACATACACCCATCCTGCTGTTGCTATAACAGATACACCCATCCTGCTGTTGCTATAACACATACACCCATCCTGCTGTTGCTATAACAGATACAGCCATCCTGCTGTTGCTATAACACATACACCCATCCTGTTGTTGCTATAACAGATACATGCATCCTGCTGTTGCTATAACAGATACAGCCATCCTGCTGTTGCTATAACAGATACAGCCATCCTGCTGTTGCTATAACAGATACACCCATCCTGCTGTTGCTATAACAGATACAGCCATCCTGCTGTTGCTATAACAGATACAGCCATCCTGCTGTTGCTATAACAGATACACCCATCCTGCTGTTGCTATAACAGATACAGCCATCCTGCTGTTGCTATAACAGATACACCCATCCTGCTGTTGCTATAACAGATACAGCCATCCTGCTGTTGCTATAACAGATACAGCCATCCTGCTGTTGCTATAACAGATACAGCCATCCTGCTGTTGCTATAACAGATACACCCATCCTGCTGTTGCTATAACACATACACCCATCCTGCTGTTGCTATAACAGATACACCCATCCTGCTGTTGCTATAACAGATACACCCATCCTGCTGTTGCTATAACAGATACAGCCATCCTGCTGTTGCTATAACAGATACAGCCATCCTGCTGTTGCTATAACACATACACCCATCCTGCTGTTGCTATAACAGATACAGCCATCCTGCTGTTGCTATAACAGATACACCCATCCTGCTGTTGCTATAACAGATACAGCCATCCTGCTGTTGCTATAACAGATACACCCATCCTGCTGTTGCTATAACAGATACAGCCATCCTGCTGTTGCTATAACACATACACCCATCCTGCTGTTGCTATAACAGATACACCCATCCTGGTGTTGCTATAACAGATACAGCCATCCTGCTGTTGCTATAACAGATACAGCCATCCTGCTGTTGCTATAACACATACACCCATCCTGCTGTTGCTATAACAGATACAGCCATCCTGCTGTTGCTATAACAGATACACCCATCCTGCTGTTGCTATAACAGATACAGCCATCCTGCTGTTGCTATAACACATACACCCATCCTGCTGTTGCTATAACAGATACAGCCATCCTGCTGTTGCTATAACACATACAGCCATCCTGCTGTTGCTATAACAGAAACACCCATCCTGCTGTTGCTATAACAGATACAGCCATCCTGCTGTTGCTATAACAGATACACACATCCTGCTGTTGCTATAACAGATACACCCATCCTGCTGTTGCTATAACAGATACACCCATCCTGCTGTTGCTATAACACATACACCCATCCTGCTGTTGCTATAACAGATACAGCCATCCTGCTGTTGCTATAACAGATACAGCCATCCTGCTGTTGCTATAACAGATACACCCATCCTGCTGTTGCTATAACAGATACAGCCATCCTGCTGTTGCTATAACAGATACACCCATCCTGGTGTTGCTATAACACATACACCCATCCTGCTGTTGCTATAACAGATACAGCCATCCTGGTGTTGCTATAACACATACACCCATCCTGCTGTTGCTATAACAGATACAGCCATCCTGCTGTTGCTATAACACATACACCCATCCTGCTGTTGCTATAACAGATACAGCCATCCTGCTGTTGCTATAACAGATACAGCCATCCTGCTGTTGCTATAACACATACACCCATCCTGCTGTTGCTATAACAGATACACCCATCCTGCTGTTGCTATAACAGATACACCCATCCTGCTGTTGCTATAACAGATACAGCCATCCTGGTGTTGCTATAACACATACACCCATCCTGCTGTTGCTATAACAGATACAGCCATCCTGCTGTTGCTATAACAGATACAGCCATCCTGCTGTTGCTATAACAGATACACCCATCCTGCTGTTGCTATAACAGATACAGCCATCCTGCTGTTGCTATAACACATACACCCATCCTGCTGTTGCTATAACAGATACACCCATCCTGCTGTTGCTATAACAGATACAGCCATCCTGCTGTTGCTATAACAGATACAGCCATCCTGCTGTTGCTATAACACATACACCCATCCTGCTGTTGCTATAACAGATACAGCCATCCTGCTGTTGCTATAACAGATACACCCATCCTGCTGTTGCTATAACAGATACAGCCATCCTGCTGTTGCTATAACAGATACAGCCATCCTGCTGTTGCTATAACAGATACACCCATCCTGCTGTTGCTATAACAGATACAGCCATCCTGCTGTTGCTATAACAGATACACCCATCCTGCTGTTGCTATAACAGATACAGCCATCCTGCTGTTGCTATAACAGATACAGCCATCCTGCTGTTGCTATAACACATACACCCATCCTGCTGTTGCTATAACAGATACACCCATCCTGCTGTTGCTATAACAGATACAGCCATCCTGGTGTTGCTATAACAGATACACCCATCCTGCTGTTGCTATAACAGATACAGCCATCCTGCTGTTGCTATAACAGATACAGCCATCCTGCTGTTGCTATAACAGATACAGCCATCCTGGTGTTGCTATAACAGATACACCCATCCTGCTGTTGCTATAACAGATACAGCCATCCTGCTGTTGCTATAACACATACACCCATCCTGCTGTTGCTATAACAGATACACCCATCCTGCTGTTGCTATAACAGATACAGCCATCCTGCTGTTGCTATAACAGATACACCCATCCTGCTGTTGCTATAACAGATACAGCCATCCTGCTGTTGCTATAACAGATACACCCATCCTGCTGTTGCTATAACACATACACCCATCCTGCTGTTGCTATAACAGATACAGCCATCCTGCTGTTGCTATAACAGATACAGCCATCCTGCTGTTGCTATAACAGATACACCCATCCTGGTGTTGCTATAACACATACACCCATCCTGCTGTTGCTATAACAGATACAGCCATCCTGCTGTTGCTATAACAGATACACCCATCCTGCTGTTGCTATAACAGATACAGCCATCCTGCTGTTGCTATAACAGATACAGCCATCCTGCTGTTGCTATAACAGATACAGCCATCCTGCTGTTGCTATAACAGATACACCCATCCTGCTGTTGCTATAACAGATACAGCCATCCTGCTGTTGCTATAACAGATACAGCCATCCTGCTGTTGCTATAACAGATACAGCCATCCTGCTGTTGCTATAACAGATACAGCCATCCTGCTGTTGCTATAACAGATACACCCATCCTGCTGTTGCTATAACAGATACACCCATCCTGCTGTTGCTATAACACATACACCCATCCTGCTGTTGCTATAACAGATACACCCATCCTGCTGTTGCTATAACACATACACCCATCCTGCTGTTGCTATAACAGATACAGCCATCCTGCTGTTGCTATAACACATACACCCATCCTGTTGTTGCTATAACAGATACACCCATCCTGCTGTTGCTATAACAGATACAGCCATCCTGCTGTTGCTATAACAGATACAGCCATCCTGCTGTTGCTATAACAGATACACCCATCCTGCTGTTGCTATAACAGATACAGCCATCCTGCTGTTGCTATAACAGATACAGCCATCCTGCTGTTGCTATAACAGATACACCCATCCTGGTGTTGCTATAACACATACACCCATCCTGCTGTTGCTCTAACAGATACACCCATCCTGCTGTTGCTATAACACATACACCCATCCTGGTTTTGCTATAACAGATACAGCCATCCTGCTGTTGCTATAACAGATACAGCCATCCTACTGTTGCTATAACAGATACAGCCATCCTGCTGTTGCTATAACAGATACACCCATCCTGCTGTTGCTATAACAGATACAGCCATCCTGCTGTTGCTATAACACATACACCCATCCTGGTGTTGCTATAACAGATACACCCATCCTGCTGTTGCTATAAGAGATACAGCCATCCTACTGTTGCTATAACAGATACACCCATCCTGGTGTTGCTATAACACATACACCCATCCTGCTGTTGCTATAACAGATACAGCCATCCTGGTGTTGCTATAACACATACACCCATCCTGCTGTTGCTATAACAGATACAGCCATCCTGGTGTTGCTATAACACATACACCCATCCTGCTGTTGCTATAAGAGATACAGCCATCCTACTGTTGCTATAACAGATACACCCATCCTGGTGTTGCTATAACACATACACCCATCCTGCTGTTGCTATAACAGATACAGCCATCCTGCTGTTGCTATAACAGATACAGCCATCCTGCTGATGCTATAACAGATACACCCATCCTGGTGTTGCTATAACACATACACCCATCCTGCTGTTGCTATAACAGATACAGCCATCCTGCTGTTGCTATAACAGATACACCCATCCTGCTGTTGCTATAACAGATACAGCCATCCTGCTGTTGCTATAACAGATACACCCATCCTGGTGTTGCTATAACACATACACCCATCCTGCTGTTGCTATAACAGATACAGCCATCCTGCTGTTGCTATAACAGATACAGCCATCCTGCTGTTGCTATAACAGATACAGCCATCCTGGTGTTGCTATAACAGATACACCCATCCTGCTGTTGCTATAACAGATACAGCCATCCTGCTGTTGCTATAACAGATACAGCCATCCTGCTGTTGCTATAACAGATACAGCCATCCTGCTGTTGCTATAACAGATACAGCCATCCTGCTGTTGCTATAACAGATACACCCATCCTGGTGTTGCTATAACACATACACCCATCCTGCTGTTGCTATAACAGATACACCCATCCTGCTGTTGCTATAACACATACACCCATCCTGCTGTTGCTATAACAGATACAGCCATCCTGCTGTTGCTATAACAGATACACCCATCCTGTTGTTGCTATAACAGATACACCCATCCTGCTGTTGCTATAACAGATACAGCCATCCTGCTGTTGCTATAACAGATACAGCCATCCTGCTGTTGCTATAACAGATACAGCCATCCTGCTGTTGCTATAACAGATACAGCCATCCTGCTGTTGCTATAACACATACACCCATCCTGCTGTTGCTATAACAGATACAGCCATCCTGCTGTTGCTATAACAGATACAGCCATCCTGCTGTTGCTATAACACATACACCCATCCTGCTGTTGCTATAACAGATACAGCCATCCTGCTGTTGCTATAACAGATACACCCATCCTGCTGTTGCTATAACAGATACAGCCATCCTGCTGTTGCTATAACACATACACCCATCCTGCTGTTGCTATAACAGATACACCCATCCTGCTGTTGCTATAACAGATACACCCATCCTGGTGTTGCTATAACACATACACCCATCCTGCTGTTGCTATAACAGATACACCCGTCCTGCTGTTGCTATAACAGATACACCCATCCTGCTGTTGCTATAACAGATACAGCCATCCTGCTGTTGCTATAACACATACAGCCATCCTGCTGTTGCTATAACACATACACCCATCCTGCTGTTGCTATAACAGATACACCCATCCTGCTGTTGCTATAACAGATACACCCATCCTGCTGTTGCTATAACAGATACAGCCATCCTGCTGTTGCTATAACAGATACAGCCATCCTGCTGTTGCTATAACACATACACCCATCCTGCTGTTGCTATAACAGATACACCCATCCTGGTGTTGCTATAACACATACACCCATCCTGCTGTTGCTATAACAGATACAGCCATCCTGGTGTTGCTATAACACATACACCCATCCTGCTGTTGCTATAACAGATACAGCCATCCTGCTGTTGCTATAACAGATACAGCCATCCTGCTGTTGCTATAACAGATACAGCCATCCTGCTGTTGCTATAACAGATACACCCATCCTGCTGTTGCTATAACAGATACAGCCATCCTGCTGTTGCTATAACAGATACAGCCATCCTGCTGTTGCTATAACACATACAGCCATCCTGCTGTTGCTATAACAGATACACCCATCCTGCTGTTGCTATAACAGATACACCCATCCTGCTGTTGCTATAACAGATACAGCCATCCTGCTGTTGCTGTAACAGATACAGCCATCCTGCTGTTGCTATAACAGATACAGCCATCCTGCTGTTGCTATAACAGATACACCCATCCTGGTGTTGCTATAACACATACACCCATCCTGCTGTTGCTATAACAGATACACCCATCCTGCTGTTGCTATAACACATACACCCATCCTGCTGTTGCTATAACAGATACAGCCATCCTGCTGTTGCTATAACAGATACACCCATCCTGTGTTGCTATAACAGATACACCCATCCTGTTGTTGCTATAACAGATACAGCCATCCTGCTGTTGCTATAACAGATACAGCCATCCTGCTGTTGCTATAACAGATACAGCCATCCTGCTGTTGCTATAACAGATACAGCCATCCTGCTGTTGCTATAACACATACACCCATCCTGCTGTTGCTATAACAGATACAGCCATCCTGGTGTTGCTATAACAGATACAGCCATCCTACTGTTGCTATAACACATACACCCATCCTGCAGTTGCTATAACAGATACAGCCATCCTGCTGTTGCTATAACAGATACACCCATCCTGCTGTTGCTATAACAGATACAGCCATCCTGCTGTTGCTATAACACATACACCCATCCTGCTGTTGCTATAACAGATACACCCATCCTGCTGTTGCTATAACAGATACAGCCATCCTGCTGTTGCTATAACAGATACAGCCATCCTGCTGTTGCTATAACAGATACAGCCATCCTGCTGTTGCTATAACACATACACCCATCCTGCTGTTGCTATAACAGATACACCCATCCTGCTGTTGCTATAACAGATACAGCCATCCTGGTGTTGCTATAACAGATACACCCATCCTGCTGTTGCCATAACAGATACACCCATCCTACTGTTGCTATAACAGATACAGCCATCCTGCTGTTGCTATAACAGATACACCGATCCTGCTGTTGCTATAACAGATACAGCCATCCTGGTGTTGCTATAACAGATACACCCATTATGCTGTTGCTATAACAGATACAGCCATCCTGCTGTTGCTATAACAGATACAGCCATCCTGCTGTTGCTATAACACATACACCCATCCTGCTGTTGCTATAACAGATACACCCATCCTGCTGTTGCTATAACAGATACAGCCATCCTGCTGTTGCTATAACACATACACCCATCCTGCTGTTGCTATAACAGATACAGCCATCCTGCTGTTGCTATAACAGATACACCCATCCTGCTGTTGCTATAACAGATACAGCCATCCTGCTGTTGCTATAACAGATACACCCATCCTGCTGTTGCTATAACACATACACCCATCCTGCTGTTGCTATAACAGATACAGCCATCCTGCTGTTGCTATAACAGATACAGCCATCCTGCTGTTGCTATAACAGATACACCCATCCTGGTGTTGCTATAACAGATACACCCATCCTGCTGTTGCTATAACAGATACAGCCATCCTGGTGTTGCTATAACACATACACCCATCCTGCTGTTGCTATAACAGATACAGCCATCCTGCTGTTGCTATAACAGATACAGCCATCCTGCTGTTGCTATAACAGATACAGCCATCCTGCTGTTGCTATAACAGATACACCCATCCTGCTGTTGCTATAACAGATACAGCCATCCTGGTGTTGCTATAACAGATACAGCCATCCTGCTGTTGCTATAACAGATACAGCCATCCTGCTGTTGCTATAACAGATACACCCATCCTGGTGTTGCTATAACAGATACACCCATCCTGCTGTTGCTATAACAGATACACCCATCCTGGTGTTGCTATAACACATACACCCATCCTGCTGTTGCTATAACAGATACACCCATCCTGCTGTTGCTATAACACATACACCCATCCTGCTGTTGCTATAACAGATACAGCCATCCTGCTGTTGCTATAACACATACACCCATCCTGTTGTTGCTATAACAGATACACCCATCCTGCTGTTGCTATAACAGATACAGCCATCCTGCTGTTGCTATAACAGATACAGCCATCCTGCTGTTGCTATAACAGATACAGCCATCCTGCTGTTGCTATAACAGATACACCCATCCTGGTGTTGCTATAACACATACACCCATCCTGCTGTTGCTATAACAGATACACCCATCCTGCTGTTGCTATAACACATACACCCATCCTGGTGTTGCTATAACAGATACAGCCATCCTGCTGTTGCTATAACAGATACAGCCATCCTGCTGTTGCTATAACAGATACAGCCATCCTGCTGTTGCTATAACAGATACACCCATCCTGCTGTTGCTATAACAGATACAGCCATCCTGCTGTTGCTATAACACATACACCCATCCTGGTGTTGCTATAACAGATACACCCATCCTGCTGTTGCTATAACAGATACAGCCATCCTGCTGTTGCTATAACAGATACACCCATCCTGGTGTTGCTATAACACATACACCCATCCTGCTGTTGCTATAACAGATACAGCCATCCTGGTGTTGCTATAACACATACACCCATCCTGCTGTTGCTATAACAGATACAGCCATCCTGGTGTTGCTATAACACATACACCCATCCTGCTGTTGCTATAACAGATACAGCCATCCTACTGTTGCTATAACAGATACACCCATCCTGCTGTTGCTATAACACATACACCCATCCTGCTGTTGCTATAACAGATACAGCCATCCTGCTGTTGCTATAACAGATACAGCCATCCTGCTGATGCTATAACAGATACACCCATCCTGGTGTTGCTATAACACATACACCCATCCTGCTGTTGCTATAACAGATACAGCCATCCTGGTGTTGCTATAACAGATACACCCATCCTGCTGTTGCTATAACAGATACAGCCATCCTGCTGTTGCTATAACAGATACAGCCATCCTGCTGTTGCTATAACAGATACAGCCATCCTGCTGTTGCTATAACAGATACACCCATCCTGCTGTTGCTATAACAGATACAGCCATCCTGCTGTTGCTATAACAGATACAGCCATCCTGCTGTTGCTATAACAGATACAGCCATCCTGCTGTTGCTATAACAGATACAGCCATCCTGCTGTTGCTATAACAGATACACCCATCCTGGTGTTGCTATAACACATACACCCATCCTGCTGTTGCTATAACAGATACACCCATCCTGCTGTTGCTATAACACATACACCCATCCTGCTGTTGCTATAACAGATACAGCCATCCTGCTGTTGCTATAACACATACACCCATCCTGTTGTTGCTATAACAGATACACCCATCCTGCTGTTGCTATAACAGATACAGCCATCCTGCTGTTGCTATAACAGATACAGCCATCCTGCTGTTGCTATAACAGATACAGCCATCCTGCTGTTGCTATAACAGATACAGCCATCCTGCTGTTGCTATAACACATACACCCATCCTGCTGTTGCTATAACAGATACAGCCATCCTGGTGTTGCTATAACAGATACAGCCATCCTGCTGTTGCTATAACACATACACCCATCCTGCTGTTGCTATAACAGATACAGCCATCCTGCTGTTGCTATAACAGATACACCCATCCTGCTGTTGCTATAACAGATACAGCCATCCTGCTGTTGCTATAACACATACACCCATCCTGCTGTTGCTATAACAGATACACCCATCCTGCTGTTGCTATAACAGATACAGCCATCCTGGTGTTGCTATAACAGATACAGCCATCCTGCTGTTGCTATAACAGATACAGCCATCCTGCTGTTGCTATAACACATACACCCATCCTGCTGTTGCTATAACAGATACACCCATCCTGCTGTTGCTATAACAGATACAGCCATCCTGGTGTTGCTATAACAGATACACCCATCCTGCTGTTGCCATAACAGATACACCCATCCTACTGTTGCTATAACAGATACAGCCATCCTGCTGTTGCTATAACAGATACACCGATCCTGCTGTTGCTATAACAGATACAGCCATCCTGGTGTTGCTATAACAGATACACCCATCCTGCTGTTGCTATAACAGATACAGCCATCCTGCTGTTGCTATAACAGATACAGCCATCCTGCTGTTGCTATAACACATACACCCATCCTGGTGTTGCTATAACAGATACACCCATCCTGCTGTTGCTATAACAGATACAGCCATCCTGCTGTTGCTATAACACATACACCCATCCTGCTGTTGCTATAACAGATACAGCCATCCTGCTGTTGCTATAACAGATACAGCCATCCTGCTGTTGCTATAACAGATACACCCATCCTGCTGTTGCTATAACAGATACAGCCATCCTACTGTTGCTATAACAGATACAGCCATCCTACTGTTGCTATAACAGATACACCCATCCTGCTGTTGCTATAACAGATACAGCCATCCTGCTGTTGCTATAACAGATACAGCCATCCTGCTGTTGCTATAACAGATACACCCATCCTGCTGTTGCTATAACAGATACAGCCATCCTACTGTTGCTATAACAGATACAGCCATCCTGCTGTTGCTATAACAGATACACCCATCCTGCTGTTGCTATAACAGATACAGCCATCCTGCTGTTGCTATAACAGATACACCCATCCTGCTGTTGCTATAACAGATACACCCATCCTGCTGTTGCTATAACAGATACACCCATCCTGCTGTTGCTATAACAGATACAGCCATCCTGCTGTTGCTATAACACATACACCCATCCTGCTGTTGCTATAACAGATACACCCATCCTGCTGTTGCTATAACACATACACCCATCCTGTTGTTGCTATAACAGATACAGCCATCCTGCTGTTGCTATAACAGATACACCCATCCTGCTGTTGCTATAACAGATACACCCATCCTGCTGTTGCTATAACAGATACAGCCATCCTGCTGTTGCTATAACAGATACACCCATCCTGCTGTTGCTATAACAGATACACCCATCCTGCTGTTGCTATAACACATACACCCATCCTGCTGTTGCTATAACAGATACAGCCATCCTGCTGTTGCTATAACAGATACAGCCATCCTGCTGTTGCTATAACAGATACAGCCATCCTGCTGTTGCTATAACAGATACACCCATCCTGCTGTTGCTATAACAGATACAGCCATCCTGCTGTTGCTATAACACATACACCCATCCTGGTGTTGCTATAACAGATACACCCATCCTGCTGTTGCTATAACAGATACAGCCATCCTGCTGTTGCTATAACAGATACAGCCATCCTGGTGTTGCTATAACACATACACCCATCCTGCTGTTGCTATAACAGATACAGCCATCCTGGTGTTGCTATAACACATACACCCATCCTGCTGTTGCTATAAGAGATACAGCCATCCTACTGTTGCTATAACAGATACACCCATCCTGGTGTTGCTATAACACATACACCCATCCTGCTGTTGCTATAACAGATACAGCCATCCTGCTGTTGCTATAACAGATACAGCCATCCTGCTGTTGCTATAACAGATACAGCCATCCTGGTGTTGCTATAACAGATACACCCATCCTGCTGTTGCTATAACAGATACAGCCATCCTGCTGTTGCTATAACAGATACAGCCATCCTGCTGTTGCTATAACAGATACAGCCATCCTGCTGTTGCTATAACAGATACACCCATCCTGCTGTTGCTATAACAGATACAGCCATCCTGGTGTTGCTATAACAGATACAGCCATCCTGCTGTTGCTATAACAGATACAGCCATCCTGCTGTTGCTATAACAGATACAGCCATCCTGCTGTTGCTATAACAGATACACCCATCCTGCTGTTGCTATAACAGATACAGCCATCCTGCTGTTGCTATAACAGATACAGCCATCCTGCTGTTGCTATAACAGATACAGCCATCCTGCTGTTGCTATAACAGATACACCCATCCTGCTGTTGCTATAACAGATACAGCCATCCTGCTGTTGCTATAACAGATACAGCCATCCTGCTGTTGCTATAACAGATACACCCATCCTGGTGTTGCTATAACACATACATCCATCCTGCTGTTGCTATAACAGATACACCCGTCCTGCTGTTGCTATAACAGGTACACCCATCCTGCTGTTGCTATAACAGATACAGCCATCCTGCTGTTGCTATAACACATACAGCCATCCTGCTGTTGATATAACACATACACCCATCCTGCTGTTGCTATAACAGGTACAGCCATCCTGCTGTTGCTATAACAGATACACCCATCCTGGTGTTGCTATAACAGATACAGCCATCCTGCTGTTGCTATAACAGATACACCCATCCTGCTGTTGCTATAACAGATACAGCCATCCTGCTGTTGCTATAACACATACACCCATTCTGCTGTTGCTATAACAGATACACCCATCCTGCTGTTGCTATAACAGATACAGCCATCCTGCTGTTGCTATAACAGATACAGCCATCCTGCTGTTGCTATAACACATACACCCATCCTGCTGTTGCTATAACAGATACAGCCATCCTGCTGTTGCTATAACAGATACACCCATCCTGCTGTTGCTATAACAGATACAGCCATCCTGCTGTTGCTATAACACATACACCCATCCTGCTGTTGCTATAACAGATACACCCATCCTGCTGTTGCTATAACAGATACAGCCATCCTGGTGTTGCTATAACAGATACACCCATCCTGCTGTTGCTATAACAGATACAGCCATCCTACTGTTGCTATAACAGATACAGCCATCCTGCTGTTGCTATAACAGATGCACCCATCCTGTTGTTGCTATAACAGATACAGCCATCCTGGTGTTGCTATAACTGATACACCCATCCTGCTGTTGCTATAACAGATACAGCCATCCTGCTGTTGCTATAACAGATACAGCGATCCTGCTGTTGCTATAACACATACGCCCATCCTGGTGTTGCTATAACAGATACACCCATCCTGCTGTTGCTATAACAGATACAGCCATCCTGCTGTTGCTATAACACATACACCCATCCTGCTGTTGCTATAACAGATACAGCCATCCTGCTGTTGCTATAACAGATACAGCCATCCTGGTGTTGCCATAACACATACAACCATCCTGGTGACGCTATAACACATACAGCCCCCTAGTGTTGCTATAACACATACAGCCATCCTGGTGTTGCTATAACACATACAGCCATCCTGGTGTTGCTCTAACACATACAGCCATCCTGGTGCTGCAACACATACAACCATCCTTTTGATTCAACACATACAGCCATCCTGGTGTTGCTATAACACATATAGCCATCCTGGTGTTGCTACAACACTTACAGGCTTCCTGGTGTTCCTACAACACACACAATCATCCTGGGGATGCTATAACTCATACAGCCATACTGCTGTTGCTATAACACATACAGTTATCCTTATGCTGCAACACGTGCAACCATCCTGGTGTTGCTATAACACATACAGCCAACCTGGTGTTGCTATAACACATACAGCCATCCTGGTGTTGCTATAACACATGCAGCCATCCTGGTGTTGCTATAACACATACAGCCAACCTGGTGTTGCTATAACACATACAGCCATCCTGGTGTTGCTATAACACATGCAGCCATCCTGGTGTTGCTATAACACAAACAGCCATCCTGGTGCTGCAACACATACAACCATCCTTTTGATTCAACACATACAGCCATCCTGGTGTTGCTATAACACATATAGCCATCCTGGTGTTGCTACAACACTTACAGGCTTCCTGGTGTTCCTACAACACACACAATCATCCTGGTGTTGCTATAGCAAATACAGCCAGCCTTGTGTTACACATACAGCCATCCTGGTGTTGCTATAACACATGCAGCCATCCTGGTGTTGCTATAACACATACAACCATCCTAGTGATGCTATAACACATACAGCCACCCTGGTGTTGCTAAAACACATACAGCCATCCTGGTGTTGCTATAACACATACAGCCGTCCTGGTGTTGCTCTAACACATGCAGCCATCTTGGTGCTGCAACACATACAACCATCCTTTTGCTGCAACACATACAGCAATCCTGGTGTTGCTATAACACATACAGCCATCCTGATGTTGCTACAACACATAAAGGCATCCTGGTGCTACTAAAACACATACAGCCATCCTGGTGTTGCTATAACACATACAGCCATCCTGGTGTTGCTATAACACATACAGCCATCCTGGTGTTGCTATAACACATACAGCCATCCTGGTGTTGCTATAACACATACAGCCATCCTGGTGTTGCTATAACACATACAGCCATCCTGGTGTTGCTATTACACCTACAGCCATCCTGGTGTTGCTGTAACACATACAGCCATCCTGATGTTGCTACAACACATAAAGGCATCCTGGTGCTACTATAACACATACAGCCATCCTGGTGTTGCTATAACACATACATAGTTCCTGGTGTTGCTACAACACATAGAGCCATCCTTGTATTGCTACAACACATACAGCCTTCCTGGTGTTGCTGCAGCACATATAGCCTTCCTTGTGTTGCTGCAACACATACAGGTAAGTATTGCTGCAGCTCCTGAAGGGAACCACTCAACCATGCTTGTTTTACCTTCAGCGTGGGCAGTATAGTAGGAATTAAATCATGACAATAGCTCGCATTGTAACCATTTATTCCCTACAATAATTGCTTTGAAAAACGAACTACAAATTAGTGACGATTGTCCTGAAAACTATGAAAAAATTTACCTTACAAATTATAACTCTAATTCAATTTGCTAGGAAAGTTATTTGTTTATTATTGTACGATATATATACATTTGCAAACTACCTATAATTCAGTAAAATATTTGCAAATTTTGACATTTTCGAGAAATACGTTTTCCACGATAATCAAATCTTCCAACAGATGTGATCATGGGTCACTAAATTTTATTGAGCTAGAATTCATTTCACGGTTCGCCATCAATATCCTTCAATGTTCTCAAGGGATGGTATGGTATACGTGCACCACGTCTAAGAATATCTTTTATGTACTTGCATTCAATTTATTTTCAGAATAGTTTATAACTGAGATTTAAGGCTAATGCAAATCTTCCTTATTGAAATAAGTTTCTATATGACCCAGGTCGTATCTCGGGTTTATCCTTAATGTGAACCCGACAAATGTTGAAGGAGCCAACAAATTGTCTTCTAATTCGGTGAGAACAGTAATCTCCTCAAGGGGTCGAGTGATCCGATTATTATAACCAGCAGGAGCGAAGATGTTCGGAAACATTTCGTGAGCTCACATTCGCAGCGTCTAGTTTAATCCAAGTTATGAAGGAAACTTTGGTGCAGAAAAATTATTAAATTGTTATTTGGTATATTGAATAAAAAAACAGCAACAATCTTTATTGGTCATAATATCTTGGTAGTAGTCTTTGATGAACTTAAACTTCTGTGTTATCATCCTTTATCACAATAGTCATAATTTTCGACTCTCTCTCTCTCTCTCTCTCTCTCTCTCTCTCTCTCTCTCTCTTTGTTGCCGTTATATAAACTCCAAATTTGATAAATAGTTAATGTTGTTAATATCCTCTAAGATATCATAATCCCCTAAGAGGAGAAATTGAATTAGAGATAACTGAAGAGAAAGTAAATAACAGATTAAAAATGATGATAGACAGAAGTGAGAAAAAATAAATGAAACATGAAATACAGTAGAGGCATAACTATAAATGATGGACCCACAACACAGCCAGCCCAACAAGTCTATGGAGATAAACCCTCTACACAGCAACGCAAACAATAATCTATAGACACGGTAGCCCTCACCATTGTCGTACTGTTCTCTGAGTTATTGATATAGCAACACACGTCCGTCTTTGTATAGATAATGAGGGAGTTGGACAATCGTCAAGAGAGGAGTGGCTAAGGGGCTTTATATACTGTACCTCCCTCCTTCTCCATCCCCTTCAGTCCGGGAGTCACAACCAAGGTGCCGAAAACTGTGCCGTGTATCCAAGGTCTAAGTAGACCTTGTGTGTATTCAACCTCATCTTTTACTCGTATACCTGAATGAAACCGGCGACATTAGCAGTGTTTGGGCGTAGGAGGTTGTTTATAATAGTTATAACTTATAACTATTATGTGTAAATACTACTACTAATAATAATTAACGGTTTATTGAAAAAGTTCTGCAGCCCGAAGGCTGAAAATATACATTGGACATAAATGACTTATTACATACATTGGTGGTTTAACAAAAGCCTTCATTAGAGAAAGGTAAAGGAACATACCAGTGAACATACAGATTAATGTAGGTGTTGAACAGCAAACACGTAGTGTAGTAACTCCCTCCAAGATGGTGTTAGGAGGGACCTCACGTGGTATTGTAGTTCCCTCACAGATGGTGTTATGAGGGACCTTACGTGGTGTAGTAATTCCCTTACAGATGGTGTTATGAGGGACCTCACGAGGTGTAGTAATTACCTCACAGATGGTGTTATGAGGGGCCTCACGTAGTGTAGTAATTCCCTCACAGATGGTGTTATGAAGGGGCCTCACGTGGTGTAGTAACTCCTTCACAGATGGTGTTATGAGGGACCTGACGTGGTGTAGTAATTCCCTCACAGATGGTGTTATATGAGTGAGGTGTGGTCCCAGGCCTTCCTATCGTAGACGGATTACCACATCGCTGGTTGTTGTTGGGTCTCACGGGCCGTTATCACTGGGTACCTGGGACCTCACTGTGTGAAGGTTAACTTGGGTACGACTGTTACTGTTGAGTTGTTCTCACTGACTTAAGCACTGTTCACCACTGTTCACCTCTATTTAGCACTGGTTCCATTCCTTTCCTAAATGAAATTGTAACTTCTGGCGAGAACTTGTTGATACTCTTGTGGGGAGGAGGGGTCAGCGGAGGGAGTTGGTATGGGCCAACTTAACAGTTGACCTGGCTGCTCCGAAAGAAGCGCCAGGTACGTCTTGACCCTTCGGTGGTCAAGGATGTAATAATAATAATATTAATAATAATAATAATAATAATAATAATTAATAAAAATAATAATAATAAACGGTTTATTGAAAAAGTTTGCAGCCCGAAGGCTGAAAATATACATTGGACATAAATGACTTATTACATACATTGGTGGTTTAACAAAAACCTTCATTTGAGAAAGGTGAAGGAACATATCCAGTGAACATACAGATTAATGTTTACACACGTAGATCATGTGAGCTGAGGTGTTGAACAGCAGACACGTAGTGTAGTAACTCCCTCACAGATGGCGTTATGAGGGGCATCACGTGGAGTACTAGTTCCCTCACATGTGGTGTTATGAGGGGCTTGACGTGGTGTAGTAATTCCCTCACAGATGGTGTTACGAGGGGCCTGATGATGTAGTAATTCCCTCACTGATGGAGTATGAGGGGCCTGGTGTGGTGTAGTAATTCCCTCACAGATGGTGTTATGAGGGGCATCACATGGCGTAGTAATTCCCTCACAGATGGTGTTATGTGTGTGTGTGTGTGTGTGTGTGTGTAATAATAATAATAATAATTAACGGTTTATTGAAAGAGCATGGCAGCCGAAGTCTGAAAATATACAGTTATATAATTGGGGGATGGATTACTTGATTGATACAAATATGATATATAATAACAAAGTGCTGAGAAGGTCATACTACAGGGCATTTTAACATAGTAACAGTGCAAAAACAAAGAATGACTGGGAATGAGCACACTGGTTGACTACGAGCGAATAATTCTTACAATTGTTGGGACTGGGCTGTTGAATTGAATTGAATTGAAACAGTTTATTCAGCCAGAAAAACACAGATACAGAGTAGATAATAATAACAATATTAACATGGCTGAGCCAATTGAGAAACTGAGGTCTCTTTTAGGCACCTGATATATACTATACATTTATCTCAAGGAAGAATTATGTAACATAGAGATCAGTAGGTGCACGTTTGGGTTGGAGGCGGTTGTGGTTTCGAACAGAAATTCGCGGACAAGGGATCTCGGGTGGAAGCAGGAGCCGGTGTCTAGGATGGGGCAGAAGCTTCTCCCCAAATTTGCAGATAAGATCATGAAGGTCATGGCGATAATCAGACAGAGCCGATGGAGTCAGTGTGTTGAGCGCTTCTTGATATGTGGAGTAGGAAGGGGAGAGAATAATCTTGCATTTCCTTTTCTGCACCTTATCTAGGTGGTTTCGCTGTGTGGCATTCAGATAGGCAGATCAGGTTGGGGAGGCATAGGTGAGCTTGGGAAGTATGAATATTGGGTAAGCACTGAGGAGCTCGGGCGCGGGAACTCCAAGGGACTTGAGTCGGCGGAGGAGGAGACAAAAACTTGAGGATTTGACAATTGTACTGATGTGTGATTTCCAATTTAGTTTGTTATTTATAGTGACGCCGAGGAGCTTGGTGGAATTCACAACCTGGAGAGGTTGATGTTCATAACGATGGTCTTGGTATGGCTGATGGTGACATGGTTGTTGGTGGCCCAATTTTGGAGACTGTAGTCGGGAGCCGAGTTGTTCACACTGATCCTAATGGTGGAGTCGTCGACATTTTTACAGCAAGCAGAGGTTTCATTTAGGGCATCCTTGATAAGCATGAGGAAGCAGAGCAGTCCCATCTTGATGCCTTGGGGGACGCCAAAGAGGAGTGACTGAAAGGTGGAGACAGCTCCTCGTAAGTCTACGGCTTGGCGTCTGTCACTAAGGAAGTTGTAAGCCATGGTATAAGACTTCTCCGAAACCCGAGGTCGATAGTTTTGTTGATTAAATTGCGGTCAACTAGGTGAAATTCCTTTATGAGGTTAATGAAGGCGACAGTCACAGACGTCTTTCGCTTTTCCAGATGGCGGTATATGTAATCGAAAAAGTTGACAAGACAGTGAGTGGTGGAAAAATTTTCATATTGCCAAAAGCTGAGGATCTATGGTACCTGCAATATCAGCATAAGCCCAGTCAAAAAAGAAACTTTCCCAGATTAAGCTGAGTATTAGGGTGATGGCAATGGGTTGTGGCTCATTTAAAGATTGTGGGCTCGTTGACTTGGGCACTGGTGGCATATATGTGGTCTTCCTGTTAGCTGGGCATTTTGCTTGACTGAGGGAAGCATTGATGATGGAGAAGAGAAGTTTAGCTAGTTATGGGGAGAACTCCTTGTAGAGTTTCATTGATAAGTCAATGGAGGTGGTGGGCTGCTTTAACTTCAGTTTGCTCAAACGTTTTGCTACTTCAAATTTTCCCACTAAGACAGTGGGAAAGGGGGCTGGTTGGGAAGCAGGGAGACTAGTTGTGTCAAGCCGGGGGAGCATCTGGCATACAGTTGTAAAATGGTTGTTTGATTGCCTAGCTGCGTCACCAGAAGTGAGACGGCTATGAAAGGGGATAGGGTGTGTCTTATTGGTTAGTCCACAGAGTTCTTTAAGCTTACCATACCACTGACTGATGTTGGTCTGCTTCAAGTGTTGCAGCTTGGTTGGATAGTAAGATTTCTTTGCAATGCGTATTTTACGGATGACTTGGTTGCGAAGGGCCCTGTATCGGTTGTGGTCATTGAGATAAAAGGCGCTGTCTCTCTGCTGCATAAGTCTTTTGATCCGAGGTGTAATTCAGGGCAAGTCAGCTGGGTGTGATCTGACGGACTTCTCAGGGAAGAAGTGGTGGTGAGCTTCCGTGGTGGTGTTAGTGTAATTTGTCCATTCGGCGTACATGTCATCCACACTTAGTTCTTCAGTCGAGGGATGGTGAACTATCCACTGCCCGAAGGGACGCAAAGTAGAGTCAGTAATCGGCCTGTAGGTCTTGATGTAGGGGCTCTGCATTTGGCTGGTAGTGGGAGCTGGAGACCAGAAGACTGAAAGGTAGGTGCTCACCCGATAATGAGGCATTGGTTAACATAAGGTCAAGAGTGTTTTAGCCGTGTATAGGCAAGTTCACAGCTTGTGATAGTAGCAGCTTGTCCTCGATATCAGTTGTATCAATTTCGTTATAATCCCCGCATAGTACTAGCTTGGCGCATGGGTAACTAACTCGGAGGTAATTGATAAGAATATCTGGCGGGTGAGCGAGGTGGATGATATGCCACAGAGTATACGATAGAGGCAGTGTGGCGAGGGTGAGGGCGTGGCACAACAGGCACCCATAATCCCTCCACATTAGCTGGGACTAAAATATCCATGCGAGACGGACGTAGATTTTCCTGACAGAAGAGGGCAACGCCCCCTCCACGTCCATGTATACGAAGGTGATGAGAGAGTTGATATCCCTTAATGTGGCAAGTTTGAGGAACAATTTGCCACGCCTCGCAGAGGGCAAATGTGTGTGTGTGTGTGTGTGTGTTCGTAATAACACTGTTCATTTACTTCGTCAGTCGCTTGGTTTGTGTCAGTGGGTTAATTACAACACATTGTCCGGCTTCCTTCTAAAGGTTTCGGCAGTAGGAGTTTGTCGAAAACCAGAATGTATAACGAAAAAGAGAGTGCTTCTATTACCATAAATAAGGTGACGTTTATTCAGAAAATAAAGATACTCTAGTCAGTTAACACATACTTATACTGTCGCTCTCACCCCCTTCACACACCTGCTGATTACACACCAGCATTAATCTCATCTAATCAATAGGATCATCGGCGGATGATCTATCCAGGAATCAGTTCTTCTTAAAAGGAAATATAACGTATCCCAAACTCCCATTCTTCCTCTTAACAGCCGTCACTAATACTCGTCGTTCCAGCTCATCAATCTTTATGACCTTCCTCTTGACAAGATTATTACTCCCATAAGCGATGAGGAGAGGAGTCCAGGTCTCTGTGAACATTCCCAACTTAACTTTGCTCAGTAGCCCAAATATCCTACACTGTAAAAACTGCAGGGCATAAAAGAGTACCTTAGGTGAAAAGGGGTATATTTACGGCAAAATACTCCTTGATATGTAAAATACCTTTTTTCGGACGTGCTAAGGTATATTGCTGTCGGCATTTTTTTTCTTTTTGTCTTTAGATATCTTCGATCAATTTTGCGTGAAATACTTAATATAACATTGATTATGTATTGAAACGTCAACACCCACATATTTAACATCCAATGACCTAAACAATATTTTACTGGAAAACAATCAGTTTCATTGCTATATATGGCATAACTGCTCAGTAGTCACACACCACTTCCATCCCACTACGAGCTTTGATGACACGATACACTGCTTCTCCTAATTTACTTTTATAAGTGAATGAGCTGAAAAAAGTTATTTTGGATTGAAAATTATTTTCTACTCATGATGCACGAAGAGGAGATGGAAGCATAGTGTTGGTAATTGACTAAACATGTAATATCCATTCTTAATGATCATGTACATGAGGAGGGTGGTAGGGAAATTAAGTAAGAACTGCAAAGAAAGAGATATGGGATAAATGACGATATTTAAAATACCCTCGGTTTCGAATCAGGGCTACTTTGAGTGGCGACGACCCCGCCACGGGAGGCGAGATCGAATTCCTTGTTTTTGGTGATATTTTTGCGTAAAAAAATACACGTTTTAAGTGACAATAAGTTCATCAGAGTGACAATATTATTGAAGGGGCTGGGCGTATGCTAGAAAGAGAAGTCATGACCCGTCATTGTCTATTGCAAAGTTAGATGTCACGAGTTCCCGCCCAACGGTCGATTCTCACAAATCTAGCACTATATGTCACACTCGGTTGTGAATTATTGTGATTCCACCTATAGTGTTTGTGGTACTGCTTTTTGCAGCATCCACAGTATCAATGACAGGCATGTATACAAGTAGTAGAAGCTCCAACAAAAGTTGCTGGTAGCGAAAGTCAGAGCGGGGAGGATGACAGAGGAAGAAGCATAGGGTTAGGAAGGGAATTGTAGTTGGAGAGATAGAGCCGTGGCTTTACACGACTGCACAGGTATGTGAGGACTACCTTAGCCAATGTGTGTGTCACTGGACGGTAGAGGGGAATAAGCGGTGTACAAACCGTATGTGAGGAAGATCACAACCGAGTTATTTTCCTAGCGCTTCTCTTCACCTTGATGTACCCTTTTGCAACCTTTGGGTGTTATATAAAGATGTTTATTTATCCTTTTGTAGAGTAAGGGATTTGAGAATCGTAATATACCCTTTGTAAAAAGGGTTTAAAATTATAATATACCCTTGGTATCAGCAAGGGTCTATTAGTAATCATATACCCTTAAAAGGATTTGCCATTAGGGACACTCCAAAAACCCTTTTAAAACCTTTTGTATACCTTTTTTTTACAATGTATCTGTATCTCCACTTTCAGTATTTAGTAACGTTTCATATCCTATACAACTACGACATACAAGCTTAGTGTTATAATGAATCACAAGCATTATCTAGGTTTCGTATATGCCAACACAACAACAAGAATATACATATGTCCTTACAATCATTGCCTGTAATATAATAGCTCTTAATTTCTCCATCTCCGTCTTCATCTACTTTCAAAAGCTGAATATTTAATCAGTAGATGTTTAGGTTTTTTTTCCTTCCGAAGTTATTTTCTATTACTGATATAAACATTATTGATTTTTGAATGATTGTCAACTTGTCATTTATATTTTGAAGGATGAATAGGACGGTTGTGCTAGAATTTTATGTAATCTCAATTTATTTAGTGCTTTAAGTCCACATTAGTAAATTTACATTGATTTATCACATTTGCCAACATTTCTTCGAAATTCATATTTCATGAAACTACTTAGATGGGCCATCGTTTATAAAGTGAATAAAAGAAATCGTTGAACATCCTATTTATATGTTTCCATGTCCACTATATTATAAACTCTGCAGAATTACACATTTTTAGAAAGTAATGAAAAATATATATGAGTTATAGTAAACTTTAATACCTGGTTGGTCCTGGTGAAGTACAAAACAATATTCCACTGACACTCCGCTAAAACACCATACATAAATGAGTGAATGTTGATACGCTACAAACTGACCTGAGCTTCTCTATGCTAATACACTTTCAATTATGCAATAGCAACATTTGTCTGTTTTATCTGAATAGTGATGTTTGTAGAACACTCACAGGCTTTTGTGTGTGTTGACTATTGCACGTGTGTTGTTGACCAGGATGTGAGGACCGATGGTGACTGAGTGGCAGCTTTTGTTATTGTGCCAGACAATAACTGTGTGGGAAAGTTACTTTACTCCGAATTTTATGTATCATATTCAACGTTTATACCCTGAAAAAAATGCATTCTAAAGAGATGCCTAACAAACAAATTTAATACCATACTGTATAATCTGATATGGAACATAGTAATCAAATAATTCTGTGCATCAAATCATATTTCATTAAGTTTATGAACTCTTCATAAATGTAGCTGCCTTCTTCACATACATTTGAGGCAAGGTTAACCAATATCCATCTAAGAAAATAATATATCATGCAAAGGCAATAGAATATTGCCTTTGCAATAGAATATTGCGAGGTGTTGATGTTCGCTGTCGTGACTCTCCACCATCTCTTACTGAATACACAGAGAATTCTATCTCTCATGTTGTTGGACTAGTATATTACTAACCTTGTTACGCGCTTAAAGACATTTGTTGTTAAAACGCAGCTGTAATATTCTAACAACAACTAGCGAAAGTAATGGTAATGGCCACAGTCACCATCAGGTTAACTGTACACTATGTGGTAAAAATTCATATCTCAGAAGACATTGCATAGGATAAGCGTCTACACTGAGAACTATATGTGAATTGCCAGTCTGTTGTCTTTCTTTTCTTGTCACTCACACATGTAATCCAAAATTACCGTTGTCACCTCACCAGAACTGAGGGGGAAATATACTATGTTAATAGTGGTGATGATGGTGATGGATGGTGATGATTGTGTTATTATTAGTGGTTAGGATGAATGGTGATGATTGTGTTATCATTGGTAGTAGTGATGGTTGTGTATAGTAACGATGATCACATTACGAGTGATGGCAAGAATACACATCTTACTTCCAACCTCCTTATATCTCTTCCTTCTATCTCCTCTCCCTCCTCTGCCTTTTACATCGTCCAAAATTTTTCCCACGACTTCTCTTTCTCTTAAATCGACTTTGATCCTCTTTTTCCCACTTTTCTTGATATCGATATTGATATTTATATTGGTTTTGAAACACTTTATTTAGCCAGAAAAACATAGATACAGAGTCGAAAATAAAATAATATTGAGAGGGCTAAGCCAGTGAGAGCCTGAGCTCTCTTGTAGGAACCTGATATATACTGCACAGTACATTTATCTCAAGGAAGTATTAAGTAACATTTAGTATCATCTGGAATCGTAGACTTAGCATGGTGGTAGTAAGAACAGATCAGAATGTTCCGACGGTTATCATTTCGACATTTATTTATTTATTTTATTTATTATATGTTATTGTTTTTACATTATATTATTAGTACATACATAATCTATAGTGGAGTTGATATACATAAATATGATAGGGGAGGGAAGCAGTACAACTAGGGTTGTATTAAGGTGGAACAAAAGGACAAAGCTGTCAGTATCACGTCAAGCATATTTATTGCAATGGTAATTGTTATCAATCTACATGATAATTTCTGATAAAACTGTTTTGGGGGTACAATAAAAGCAGGAATACAAAGTCATCTATCTCACAATAAATTTACTTCCGTAGCAGTCTCTGTAATGCCCATATCTTCCCTCTACACCCTCACCCATCCACCCACACACAATCACACACTTCAATTCTTCACACGTGTCCCCTGGTAACTGACACACCACAGTCCTACAGATCATTACTCTCTCTGAAGTGCCATTCTGCTCCTGGCACCTCCCTTCCACGCCCTGCACGATCATTCACTACTTGGCTTGCTGTTCTATATTAATCTGGCGCACTTCTCTTGATCTCTCTTATTTATCTCTGAGTGTCTCGGTTCTCTCTAAGTCTCATCTTCCCTGCCTCCCATTCATTGCATCAGTGACCTTCCACTTTAGCCACAATCATAAATAAATATTTTTTGGGGGGTAGCGTCCTTAGTGTCCTTTGTATTTTTACAGCTAGTTTCTCGTTCTAAACTTCCTCTTTGCTAATTATTGAGTAAATATCCCTTTCTCTCCTATTCCATCAAAGTAAGTCTCCCTTACTATCACTCCATGTGCTATTTTAACGAAACAAAACTCTTAATCGGACACAAAACCTCCTCCATTCTTTATGCCACTTCCCGATTCTCTCAGTCACAGCACTGTAATATTCCTCTCAGCCCCTTGGCCATCATTTCATCCATAAAAAGCAAGTGACACTATATTGCTGCCATATGTTTTACATCGACGTAACATTTTTCAACCTTTTTTATAACCTTGTAAATATGTCTGGTCCTCGTAGGAACCTCAATGGCGATGGTCCACAGTATTTCACTATGCCATGTAAACCAATGTTATTAATTAGCCTATTCAAAGGACTAATGGTGGTGATGGGTGGTATGATCATTAACTTAATATTTGAAAAGTGGTTCCTGTTGGCCTGGCAGGACTGTTAGAAGCAGTGCGGATACAGTTCACTGTAGACAAATTCCTTTCATTGGTTCACAAAGAGGCAGTGTGGCTGGTGCAGCAATTGGCTGTCATATATTTCCCTTAATTGTAATGTTAGATACCCAATCACAAGTGGGTGAACTGTGGGTGCCCAAAGTGCCACACAGCTGGCGTAGTATAGGCCTATGTTTGGGTGTCTCATCCCTAAGCTCAGAATGTTTATTGCAGTAAATAATTTACATCAAGTTACAACTAACATTATTAGAAGTGCTAACCCCTTGTGTAAGGACTCCCTCTGTGTTGAATATAATCATTTGGCATTAACCAAATAAAATAATAAAAGTGGCGTCCCCGTAGTGAATGGATTAATATACGTACACATATCTGTACATACCTACAGACACGAATATGCTACTGACCATACATAATAACATCGTCTTACAGCAAACACATAAAACAGCCTCATGGATAAGATATCCATCTCGGAAAACTCGGATAACATGAGAAAATGAGTTGAAGATAGTGGGCGAGGAGGATAGCCACAAAGATATTTAGCAGTTACTTTATTAGGATGATAGTGAGGCAAGAGTATTTGATGTAGGATGATACTGAGTAAGATTCCACTCTCTTTCTGGTGACAGCCACTGGAGTGATTTTATTTGTGTCATTTTCCCCGAGTGAAGTGGACTCGTAATTGCAGTATTATTTCCGGCACGACTATACATGGTTTTGTTTGGATGGATTTTATTATAATAATATTCCTGAGGGGAATTCTAAACATACTAAAGTGTTTTAAGTAACAGAATATTGTCTCACAGCAATGTTACAATCATACTAATAGCAAGGTTAACTTCCTCTGTGATATATTGTAATGAGCAGTTATTTTTGGTGGAAACTCTAATTAACATTATTTTTACCTTTTACGAACAACTGCGTTATTAACTTTTGTGTTTTTCATACAAACAAAGTTACTGCACATTAATAAGAATTATAGGATTTATTGAATAAATTAGAATGCTATAAGTGTTCTTATATATTGTTTAAGTCTTTGTTCCCTTTCGTTTTATCCACACACACACACACACACACACACACACACACAAATATTATTACTATATCGCTAGGGTGTGTCATAGGAGGGAAGATCAGCTAAAACTAATGGCCCATCACTTTTTTGGTAGATTTTAGTGTATATAAACAGAAAATAATTTCAGTTTCAATATTTTGCAACCTTTTGCAAGGTAAATTTTAGCGTGAAATTTATCGAAAATCTAACGTACAGCTGCATTAGTGCATTACAATTAAATAGTGAACATTGCTTTCTGACTTCATTCTTTAACAACCCAACTAACAATATTTTTTTCTGTTTCAGATTCTGATGCATTTATAAGTTGATAATATTTGCGATGGCTGCTTGTGTCAGGACGAGGAACCAAAAATCCAGCCATCTCAGTCACTATCTTGGGTCTGGGAGAGAGCTCCTGAAGTCGGAGTTGCCTACATTGAGAGATGCTTTCAGATACGGTGTTTTAATCAGGCAAATCAGTGAAAAGAACCAAAGAACTTACACAAACAAAGACATTGCCAGTGATATGACCAAAGCTGTCTTGGCACAGTACACTCTGGCTAACGCTCAGTTCAAGCCTCCAGTCATAACAAGTCAGAAGAAGATTAGTGAGAGACTGCTAGCCAGTTGGGAAAAGGCAAGAGATATCTCTCTTGGGAGAGGAAAACTTGCAGTTAAGGACAGCTTTGCCAAGCAACTGGACCAGTTATTTGACATAATTACTTGCAAGTGCCCAATTGTTCTCTGTCCTGAGTTTGGATGCGATCGTGACTGTAAATCCGAGGCCCACATCTCCTGTATTTGCAAGCGTGAACTGAAGATTCCTGTGATCGAACTGGCATTTGTCAAAGCACAGAGAGAGAAGACTGGCAGTATAGGGGCTCTCATGATTTCTAGCCAAGATATTCCGGAGTCCAAGAGACAGGAGGCTGCCACAGAGAGACAGAAGAGGAGAAGAGTTGCCGAGGAAAAGAGACTTGAGAAGGCCCAGGGTGAGGTAAAAAAGGCCGATGATTGGAGTCAAGCTGATTCAGAGTTTAATGACTTCCCCATGGCTGATCCGAGTGCTGACCAGGAGAATGGTGACTTTGTCCCTAACCCAGAAAATAATGATCCCAAACCTTCCAGGCATAAGATTCGAAATAGGAAAGATATCCCGAGCATAGCTCTGGCCAGCATGCGACACCACACTGGTCTCAGAGAAACTGCAGAGATAGCAACAGCTGTCTGGATTGACGGTGGTTTGATAACGCCTGATGATGTTCACCTGGTGATAGATCATAACAAAGTAAGGAGAGCTCAGGAGAAACTTGTCAGTAACCTAGAAGAGGAGTTTGATAAGGGGATAAGAGAAAATGGAATCAATTGTTTGTTCTTTGATGGGAGAAGGGATGACACTAAAGTGTTCATGAAAGTTGGAGATTCTGACAAGTTGTTCCCTGCCATGGTGAAGGAGGAACACTACTCCTGCTGCAGTGAACCAGGAGGGAAGTATTTGTGGCATTTCACTCCAGAGAAAGATGACATCAGGAAACCAGCTGAGATAGTGGCAGATAACATTGTGAACTGGCCCAGAGAGAGGAACGTAGACCAGACCCTGCAGGCCATTGGAGGGGACAGCACCAACACGAACACAGGGAGGCAAGGTGGGGGTCATACAGTGGATAGAGCGGAAGATTGGGAGGAAGCTGGTCTGGATTGTTTGTGACCTCCACACCAACGAGTTGCCACTAGACATCTGATCCAGGAGCTGGATGGCAAGACTCTTTCAAACAACAGATGGTCTGGTCCTCTTGGCAAGATGCTGGACTCTGCCACTGAGTTAGAAATAAATGCGAGCTTTGAAAAAATCACAGTTGGCCCTCCACTCGTTGAGCTTGCACATACTGTCATTGACGACCTGAGTACTGACCAGTACTATGGTTACATGATTTGCAGTGCCATCAAAACTGGGGTCATGCCTGATAGACTTGCTTACCTGCAGATAGGTCCAGTCTCACATTCTAGGTAGCTCACAACGGCTCCCAGGTTCTGCAGAATTTGGGTCGCTCATCATAAACTGAAAGGGAACCAACTTCACAACCTGAGACTTATTGTCCAATTCATCGTGAGTGTCTACTTGCCAAATTGGTTCAACACCAAGGTCAAGTCATCGTTCTCCGAAGGTCCGAGGCATGTTCTCTTTCAGCTTGAGCTCCTGAGGAGTCAGCCAAGGAACGTTGTTCAGATTGTGGAGCAGACTGTGAGGAGATCTTCCTGGTATGCTCATCCCGAGGCAGTTGTGCAGACAATGCTCTGCAGTAAGGATGAGGAGGAGAGAAGAGTGGCAGTCAAAAAGATCTTGGATATGAGACTTATGAGAGGATCTGGGCATGACGAATCAGTTGGTGACGATTCCTTCAGGGTCAGGAAGACTCCTGAAGTCAATCTAGGTGCCAAGACCCTCACTGATCTCATAGATCTGGATAACATCCAGGCTGGCAGTGAGCCCCCTCTTACCTGCAGCCTCACCAATGTTCAAGTCAGAGCTTTCCTGGACAACCCCATGCATGTCCCTGCCTGGCCCTCGCACACCCAGAGTATAGAGCGTTGTGTACAGCAAGTGAGCGAGGCCAGCAGTCACGTGTACAGCCAGGAGAGGAGGGAAGGCTCCATCCGAGCTCAGGTGGTCAGCAGGGAGGTGATGAGTAGAAACAGAAGCAAGAAAGACATGTTCTCCATGATGTGCAGCAACACCGGGTCTTAGTAGTAAAACCGGTTTTTGTATTTGATGATTTTGTTTTCTAAAGGAATATTAAATTTAATAAATGTGTCAAGATCATTCGTTTCACTATTCTGGATCATTTTCATCCTAATAAATTAACCTGATACATTTACTTTACTTTAAATAAGCTATTTAGTGGTGTTGGTAAAAGGGTGGGAATACTGAATTTTCATAAGATTTCAAGTTAAAATTTACCTAGCAAAAAATGAAAACTTTTCAAATCTGAAGATATCACATGATTCTGCACATAGAACTACATCATTAATACCATGGGCCGATTTTTCAAACTCAAAAAAAAAAATTCGCCTCCGTATGACACACCCTACTATATCGCGAATTAACGATATTTTCTATACATTTTAGTCTTGTCTTTTAACTATACAGATAATCTTATTATTCCATTTATGAAGTAAATGGTAATGCTTATGGCGATGAAACTAAAAGTTTTGGATATTTGGCTTAAACATCACTTGCTTCTTTGGTGAGATGTGTGTGTGTGGGGGGGGGGGGGGGGGGGGGAATGCGTGTGAGGGAGGAGGGAGAAGGGAGGAGTAGTAGTGTCGCAAACTTGAGGATCCTCCTATATAAACATCAACCGAAGAAACAACTTTACAGAATCCCAGAGACACATGAGGTTCCCTCAGAACACTGTTAATTGGTGTGCATTTTTCAGAGCTGGGCCACGGTTCTCAGAATGCGGCGACACACAATGTGTTAACAAGAACTTGCCAGGTGCTTGAGACCCGGAGCCTTACATCGTTAACTAAGAGATCACAAGTGCAGTGGTATATGTATACCATCTTTGTTTGGACACACACACACACACATACATATGTATACATCAGTCAGCCCTTAGTGAGACAAGATGTGTCTTGTAGGCGCTCATGATTGGCAGCCAGGCCAAACATGTTTGGCACTGCCCCCCCCCCCCCTTGCTATATCTTAACTCCCTTCCAACCTCACTACACTGGGATTTATTCAGCAAAACATTCAAGTAATCAGTGCAATGATTGGTTACCAAACAGTGATCCAACAGTGTATTCCAAGGAAAAGCACAGAAACAAGCGTGATTCATAGCAGTGTAATACAAGACCGTAGGCACTTTGTCAGTCACCTTCAAAGTGCCAGTGACAAGGACCACTGCGGTGTTTACATATACCGTGGGTACTGTGTCGGCGACCCCTTAAGAGCCAGAGACCAGGACTCGCAGTGTTTACGACTAGACAAATATTAACAGATGTCTACCAGTGTAAATGGCCTTCAAAGTGCCGCCTTTGAGTTTCTGGCTACAGCGGACAAACACTTCCGTACGTCCACTGCAACAGACATCAACAGATGTCCACCAGCGACTTACTCGATACGCGCCTTTACAATCTAAAGTATGGCAACGGTTATCCTGATGGCAGTGTAATCGCGTGACTAAAAATCACTGAACATATTCCATGCACGCAGCCGCAGACATGGTCGTCATAAACAGAAGACCATTAGGACCATCACCTCCACTAGAAAACCAAAGTAACGTACTCCTGACGGACCTAACCAATACACTGAAGTTCTTCGAATACGTTACAGTCTCCCTTCCTTACTGCTCTCCAGCGTAGCTTCCTTAACTAATAAATATGACGAACTTGCAACCACAGTCCGATCAGTCGCTGCCAATGTCATTGCCATATGCAAAGCATGGCATATTGCTCCAGAAACATTGAGGGATATCAACTCATGTAACATCTTCGTTCACTTGGACGAGGAAAGGACGTTGCCCTCTTCTGTCAAGGTGAGCTATGCCCGTCACTCCTGGATGTTTTAGTCCCGCTAATGTGGAGGCATTATGGGTACGTGTTGTGCCACGTGTCCACCCGCGCCACACTGCTTCTATCATAATTTATTGTGCAGCATACCACCCGCTTCGCTCACCCACCAGAGACACTCTTATCACTCACCTCATTACCACCTCAGACCACCTCAGATTTAGGCACCCATGTGACAAGCTAGTACTATGCGGAGAACATAACGAAAGTGACACCACTGATAACCAGGACCAGCTGCTACTATCACAAGTTGTGAACTTCCCTACACACGGTCAAAATACCCTTGACCTTATCTTAACTGACTTAGCGGACAAGTACCAACCACCTCAACCAATGCCTCCTATCGGGTGTAGCAGACACCTTTCAATCTTCTGGTCTTCAACTCCCACTACCAGCCAAGCGCAGAAACCATACATCAAGACCGACAGGCCGATTACTGACTCTGCAGTAGGTTTCTCCGGGCAGTGGATAGTTCACCATCCCTAGACTGAAGTAATTATTACGGACTAGCGAAATCGCAACCCTCCGGGCGGCTCTTTCCCTAGGCCACGGTAGGACGCAACACTCCGGGAGGCTCCACATTGTCTCACTGTAGAGCATTAAGGTAGACCAAATTTTTGGTTTTGCCATTAGCAGTAAGTATGTATAGATTTTTGCCAGTTCCCACCCTGGAGCATCCAACATAGAACTGTCCATGAGAAAAGCAAGGAAACACCAGGTTTAGGCCAACCATCTTTAGGGACTATCCCTGGCTTTTGTAGATGGTCATGGCAAAGCTCACTTTAACCGGGAACTGAAGTCGCTTGAAGTCAAATGGCAGGTCAGTGGTAATGAGAGGTATCCTTGGTATAAGCACGTCCTCTCCTTTAGCTTTTCCTGTCAGTATTGTAGCTTCCAGTACATGTGGCATCATGTTCTTCACCACCAGTCTTGTGCCATTGCAAAGGATTGGTGGTTCAAGATTTCTTAAGAGCATTATAGGAGTTCCAATCTTGAGAGTGAGGTGGTGAGGAGGCATTCCAGCGGGCTCCAAAGAATTAAGGAATTCTGCAGGGTACTGGACTGCTTGGTCCTGGTCGATTACTGTATCAACAGATTTGAATGAGGACTTACTGCCTGGAAGCTGTCTGAGTAGAGTCATGTTGATTTCAGCCACTGTTTCATTCTTTGGTGCCAGAATTGCGCGTTCACGCAGCCACTTGTGATCCTTGTAGTGGTGCATAATGTTTGGGTAGACCATGTTAGTGAGCTCAGTTGAGGACTTTACAACATTTCCACATCCTTGAGGAATGATTATTTGTCCTTCTGAATTAAAAGGGAAAATTCCATTCCCAATCTGTAGTAGAAGGTTTGTAAACCGTACAGTATCCTGTTCTCCTTGTAGATGTACTCTCATGTTTGTGGATAGGGTGAGTGTCTGAACACTTCTCCAAAGGTATGATACCTTGAGGCACGCATTCAGTTCATCAGCTGGAGTGCTTCGAGGAATGACAGGTAGGGTCTGGCGAAAGTCTCCATCTATGACCATTGTAATGCCACCCATGAGCTGGTCATTTTCTCGTATGTCTTGCAAGGTCTTGTCCAATGCTTCAAACGCTAACTTGTGAGACATTGTGCATTCATCCCAGATTATGAGGCTGCATTTTTCTAAGAGTTTTGCCTTTGCCGTTCCTTTTTTGATGTTGCACACTGGATTCTCATTGTGAGCGAAGTTGAGAGGCAGTTTAAAAGTTGAGTGTGCAGTACGTCCTCCTTCTAGTAGTGTTGCAGCAATGCCTGAGGATGCCACAGCAAGAGCAATTTTCTCCTGATGACGTACTTTGGCCAACAGAAGGTTGATCAGGAATGTTTTTCCTGTCCCGCCAGGTGCATCGAGAAAGATCATACCTCCCTGCTCCGCTTGTATCGCTTGCAAGATCTGTTCATAAGCATTTGCTTGCTGTGTCAAATGGTGTAGCTCTTATTGGCGACCTGGGGTCCAATGGTGTTGCAGTGAACGTGTGGTATGGGTGTTCTAGTGACCGTGTAGTACTGGTGTTGTAATGAACTTGTAGTACGGGTGTTGTAGTGAAAGTGTAGCAGTATATATATAAGGATAGAATTACCTATAATACGTGGGATGTGATACGACTTTTCAACCTCTGTGTGGTTTAACGGGTCGGGTCGGGTGGGTGTGTCGGATCGGGTTGGTTTGAGTTTTTTTGAGATCCCCACATGACACTTGCTATCCAAGCCAAGTTTGGTCCCCCGGCGGCTCATTCCCTAGGTCACGGTAGGATGCCACCCTCTGGGAGGCTCCACATTGTCTCACTGTTCAGTCCCAAAACTTCTTATTCCATCAATAGTTCATTAACGGTGTATGTAAGTACCACTACAACGGTACACCAAAGCATATTTTTTTTAGCATTGAACTGTTATAATTTTATTGTCTAATCATCACCACATATAACACCACCCATCATCACTACATATAACATCATCCATCATCACTACATACAACAATATCCATCATCACTACATATAACATCATCCATCATCACTACATATAACACCACCCATCATCACTACATATAACAATATCCATCATCACTACATATAACATCATCCATCATCACTACATATAACACCATCCATCATCATCACTACATATAACACCATCCATCATCACTACAGATCGGTAAAGTAGTTTCCGAGATTCTCGTGCAAACACACACACACACACACACAAACAGACAGACTTCTTTATTTTATATAGATAGATTGTCTAATCATCACTACATATAACACCACCCATCATCACTACATATAATATCATCCATCATCACTACATATAAAACCATCCATCATCACCACATATAATACCATCCATCATCACTACATATAACACCACCCATCATCACTACATATAACAATATCCATCATCACTACATATAACATCACCCATCATCACTACATATAACACCATCCATCATCATCACTACATATAACACCATCCATCATCACTACAGATCGGTAAAGTAGTTTCCGAGATTCTCGTGCGGACACACACACACACAAACACACAAACACACAGATATACTTCTTTGTTTTATATATATATATATATATATATATATATATATATATATATATATATATATATATATATATATATATATATATATATATATATATATATATATAGATGACGTGGACACCAAATGGACAAATTACGCCAACACCACCACTGAAGCTCACCACCACTTCCTACTCGAAAAGTCCGTCAGATTGCACCCAGCTGACTTGCCCTGGATCACACCTCGGATGAAAAGACTTACGCAACAGAAACAGAGCACCTTTCATGTCAATGACCACAATCGCTACAGTTCTCTTCACAACCAAATCATCCGTGAAATACGCACTGCAAAGAAGTCCCATTACCCAACCAAGTTGCAACACCTTAAGCAGACTAACATCAGTCAGTTGTATGGTAAGATTAAGGAACTATGTGGACTAAACAATAAGACAGACCCCCTCCCCATCCTTAGCCATCTCACTAATGGTGACGCAGCAGAGCAATCAAACAACCATTTCGCAACTATAGCCAGAAGCTCCACCACCCCTTTGACTTAATAGTGAAACGATACAAGGAGTTCTCCCCGGAACTAGCTAAACCCCTCTGTTCCATCATCAATGCTTCCCTCAGCCAAGCAAGATGCCCAGCTGACTGGGAACCTTTTAAGTGTCACCAGTGCCCAATTCAACGAGCCCACAATTCTTAAATGGGCTGCAACCTATTGCCATCACCTCAACACCCAGCTTAATCTGCGAAAATTTCATGTTTGACTGAGCTTTTGCTGATATTGCAGGCGCCATAGATCCTCAGCAATTTGGCAATATGAAAACTTACTCCACCACTCACCATCTTATCACTTTCTCGACTACATATACCGCCGTCTGGAAAAACGAAGGACGCCTGTGGCTGTCGTCTTCATTGATTTCACCAAAGTATTTGACCTAGCCGACCACAATTTAATCGTCAACAAAGCTATCGCCCTCATGTTTCGAAACAGCCTTATTCCAGGGATTACAGACTTCCTTACTGACCGACGCCAAGCCGTACACTTTCGAGCGGCTGTCTCCACGTATCAGGCAGTCACCTGTGGTGTCCTCCTAGGCACCACGATGGGACCACTCAACTTCCTTATGCTTATCAATGATGCCCTAAATCAAACCTCTTCGCTGGAAACATGTCGACGACTCCACTATTGGGATCAGTGTCAAAAACTCGGCTCCCGACTACACCATCCTCCAGGATTTCTTGAGTAGTCTCCAAAACTGGGCCACCAACAACCACGCCACCATCAACCATATGAAGACCATGGTTATGCACATCAACCTCTACTCCGACCTTGTCCCATCTCCTTCCAGTACTTTGGGCTCAAACACATTCCATTTTGTGGACTCCACTAAGCTCCTCGGCGTTACTATACTGTAGATAACAAACTAAAATGGAAAACATACGTCAGTATAGTTGTCAAATTCTCTAGTTTTTGTCTCCACCTCTTCCGCCGATTCAATTCCCTCGGAGCTCCTGCGCTCGAGTTCATCAGTGGTTACTCAACATTCATGCTTCCCAAGCTCACCTATGTCTCTCCTGACTGGTCTTCCTCCCTAAATGCCGCACAACAGAAACACCTAGAAAGAATGCAAAGGTGTCATGCAATATTATTCTCTCTCCATCCTACTCCACATTCAAGAAGCGCTCAACACACAGACCCTCTCTGCTTTATCTGTCCATCATCACGACTTCATTTGCAAATCTGGTGAGAAGCTTCTGCAGCACCCTCGACACCGGCTCCTACCCGAGATTCCTCGTCCGCGCATTGCTGTTCGACACCACAACCGCATCCAGCCCATACGATCACGTAGTGATCGCTACAAGAACAGCCCAGTCCTAACCATAGCAAACATTATTAACTCGTAATCAACCAGTGCATACAGTTCCAGCCAAACTTACCTTTTTGTACTGTCACTATGTTGATTTATTATTATATATTACTTAATTAATTTATTACGTCCCAGGGACGACAAGCCTAGTCACAAGGCCATGGGGTCATACACTAAACACACTGGCACTCGTGTCTTGCTGGACACGCATTGTCATATAAAGACAATGATTTGAAGACAATGGGAACTAGCACCCACCAAAGCGTGGATAACGTACGAGAATTATATCCAAATTATTATGTATAAGTAGGTGGTGACATATAGTGGTCAGTGACTCTTCCTGTGGTAGGAGGTCTCTGACAGTTGGACAGTTAAGGCAATAGTGTTGAAGGGTGTTAGCGTTGGGACAGTTACAGAGTTTACAGGAAGAGAAATGCAGGTCATTCCCCGTCTCAGATACTTGCCAGATAGGTCTGTCTCCTAACCTAATGCATGCAGAGACAACATTATGCCTGCGGACCATAAGTCTACGTGGACGATACTTATGTGGATAAGGAAGAAAATGATCATAGTGTTGGATGGATACACTCTCAGCCCGTTCGCTATCCCTGCGATTGGTTGTAGGGAGGAAAGCAGCTGAACGTATTCCCTTTCGGTAACATCAGAGAGAGGGTGTATCCCTATCACTATGGAGGGCCAGTCCACAGGCGTTCTTAGCTAGAAGGTCAACAGTGTCATAGTTTGCTATTCGTACATGAGATGGCATCCACAAAAGATAGATAACAAGAGAATTATCAAAGGCTAAAGCTAATAGACGTAACATATGTTGAATTAAAGGGAGGCATAAAGGCTTAGGGGAGAAGAGGGCTTGGAAGGCAGACTGAGAATCACATATGAACACACCGTTTAATCTCCTCTGAAGGAGGAGATCAACTGCATCTAAGAGTCCTTGCAATTTACTGTAAGTAGAGCTTGACCAGTTCGGAAGTCTACGGCCAACCCCGAGCTCCCGTCTGCTGTAGGGAACCGTCGGTATATAGACTGAGGAAGAAACTCTGGCTATGGTCTCCAGAGCTAATTGTTACTGAAGGAGAGGTAGGTCCTTCTTTGAGGTGTGAGTAAAGGTGACTGCTGGACAGGGAGTCATCCAAGGTGGAGGACCGTGATCAACCTCTGCTATGGGCACATCAATATCGAGGTTCTGATGATGATGATGATGATGATAATGAAGTAAAGTGGCAAATGACTTTGCACTGGGAAAGGAGAGGAGAGAGAGAGAGAAGTAAAGCATGGAAACGGGAAGAAAAGTGGGAGGGGTAGATAGCAGGTGGGCTGTCCACCTAGCGGAGACGAGTTGAAATGATGGGGTGGTGGCCGCACGCAGCACACGCCCGCCCGCTCAGAGAGGGAGGTTGAGGGGGGAGGGGGGATGGAAGCTAAGCTAGCTAGGTATTCATTATTGTAATGGGTGTTAATTTTTGTTTGTCCGATGGTGGTGTTATTTGTTCACATATATGTGTAAAGTGGGTCTTGTTCTGCTATGTCAGCATGGAGGCTCTTGGGCCACCAGCTGTGTGTTTTAGTAGTTCCTTCTTCTTCTAACTTGGAGAATAATGGGTCCTCCATCTCTTCAAGTTTGATCCATATTCTCTGTGCTTGGCTGTGTGTACGTATGTTCAGTGGTTCGATATTGTATAATTCGTGAAGTTCTTGTATTTTGGTGGTGTATGGCGGGAGTTGCTTTGATGCTCTACTGATAGCTTTGTTTTGTACTGCTTGAAGTTTAAGTTGACTGGATTTGCTGATCGTGTTGAGTGGTATTGGTGGATATTCTAGGTGAGGGCGGACAAGTGCTTTGTATAGATGTAGTTGAATTTTGGTGTCCATTTTGCTGAATCGTCGTAGTTTCGTGAGTTGTGATTGGGCAGTCTGTTTGCGTTGTTTTACGTGTTTTGCTATGCCTGTTCTTGTTATTGTGAGTCCCAAAATTTTGCCTTCGTTGGAGTATTGTATAGGTACGTTGTTGACTGTGATTGGTGTAGGGTTTATTTTGGCAATGTGTATTATCATTAGTTTCTGTGTATTGGTTTGAATTTTCCACTTTTTTTCATATTCGTTGATTTGCTCGATGGCGTGGGCTGTTTTCCGTGCCATCATCTGTTTGCCCTTGCCTGGATGTCGGATGATTTGGGTGACGTCATCAGCATAAGCTACGTATTCTCCGTGTATAGGAGGTGGCATGTCCGCCGTATATATTGTGTAGAGTGTGGGCGAGAGGTTACTTCCCTGTGGTACCCCGCTGTATAATTTGAAGCTTGGGCCTATGTGGTTACCTATGATAATTTTGGCCTCTCTATTGTCGAGGAAGTTGCAAAGAAAGGAAGTAAAGTTGTTGGGAAGTTCTTGGGTGGTAATTTTGTATTTGAGCCCTAGGTGCCAGACCTTCTCGAATGCTTTTGCTACGTCCCTTAACACTACGTTACATTGCTCCTTGTTGTGCATCGCGTTTGCTATGTTTTCGTAAATTAGGGCTAAGGCTGTATGGGTTCCTCTATGTTTTCTAAATTCGAGGTGTGTTCTCAGTCGGTGGTTAATTATTTTTACTAGGACTTTTCCCGGTGTTTCTAGAAGAGAGATTGGTCTGTAGTTTGATACTTGGATTGGGGATTTACCTGGTTTTGGTATAAGTCTGATGCTTGCTGTTTTAAATTTCCTTGGGAAGTAGCCAGAGGCAAGTGCTGCATTAAAAATGTTTCTGAGTTGGAGTATCATGTTGATTGGTAGATGCTGGAGTATGGGTTTGTTTATTTTACTAACGCCCGGGGCCTTGTTCTTGAAACTGATTATTGTTTTCTGAATATCCTCTGCGGTGATTGGTTGGATCAGTGTGGAAAGATCGTCCAGAGTGTTTATGTCTATGCTGGGACTTGGTTGCCAGATGTGGGTTGTGTGTGTCATGTGATTGGTTACTTGTTGCTCGGTATTCATACAGAAGTTCAGGTTGTCTTCCTGGCTTATTTGAAAAATTTTGCTCCAGTATTTCCTGAATTCAGGTTCTTGTTCTTTGGGTTCAGTTAATTTGATTTGGTTGCTATTTAAAATGTAGTTTGATTCGTTGCTGGAGATTCCCATTAGGTTTTTAATTTTTCGCCAGAATTCTTTCGGGTTGTGGTAAATTGCTTCTGTGTCTGCTATTAATTTCTCCCAGTTATTCACGTATGCTCCTTTGGACATGTTTCTTAGTTGTTCGTGTATGGTGTAATATTGTATTCTGTATTCTGGCGTCCATCCTTGTTCTAGGATAAATTTGAATAAATTACTGAACTGTGTCTGTAGAATTCTTGATTGATGTGAGTATTGGGGGTGTGGTAATGTGCGGTGAGTGGTCGTGGGTATGTGGTGTTCCATTGCTTGGATCACGTTTTCGTACCATATCTCTAGTGTGCTGTCTATTTGGGAGGTGTGTTTGTTGTTTAGTTGGATGATTTGGTGATTGCTTAACACCTTTTGGAATTCCTCCCAGTTGGACCGGCTGTAGCTGTATCTCATCCTGGCAGGGATCTGTATTGGCGACGTGGAGAGTGTGGCTACGATAGGGAGATGGTCACTGGTGGTTATTGGGCCGGGTTCCATTTGCAGGTTAAGATGGTGATGCTGGTTTGTTAGTACTATGTCTGGATGTCCGATTTGACCTGCTCTGATGTATGTGGGGAATTCCGGGCCAAGGTGTATTGCGTTGCCGTGACTCAGAAATGTGTTTAAAATCTTGCCCACGGCGTTGTTGTCCTGGTGCCCCAAGACGCGATGTCGAGCATTTAAATCACCCAAGAAATATGCTGGTATGTTTCTTCTCAGGAGTTTGAGCATGTCTGCTAGTGGGAATATGGGTCTTCTCGGAGGGAGGTAACAGGTGCCGATTATAATAGGTCCTGTTGGGCAGTTAATTTCGATCGCCAGAAAGTTTTCTTGAAATGAGTCGTGTATCTTGTGTTGTATGTTTCGTTTGATGGCTATGGCAATTCCATCATGTAGTGTGTCTTGATTGTTTTTTTGGTAGACTGTGTAGTTAAATAGTTTTATTTTTTCTGAGTTTTTCTTACCATGCGAATTGATGAGAATAATATCTGGGTCTATGTTACGGTATGTGTTATATAATTCGCTTGCTCTTTGTGGGATCCATGCTAAGACATTATGTTGGATTATTTTAAGCTTACTTATTATGAAGGCTGGTGCCTAGAGCTGGTTTGCGCCATTTTTGCTGACCGGTGCTCCCCTGGCATCCTCCTGTCCAGGCCCAAGCGAATCTTTTTATATGTTGACTGATCAACTCTCTCTATTCTGTTGTGTCTTGTGAGTATTCTTCCCTTCTTGAATAGTGTTTCAATATGTGTGTCATCTAGGTTTTTGTCTGAGTATGTGTATTTAATCTTGCCTTGCCTTATTTCTGCCAATAGTCTTTCTGTTGAGACTATGGGGGAGCTGTAGTGGAGTAAAATCGAATACCAGTTTCATGCCCTAGGTCTTTGTTCTCCGTAGCAGGTGGTGCCTTAGTTCCTGCTTGATTCTTTTTTTGGGTGTTGACTCTGGCGGCTTGTTCTGTTATTGTGGTGGTTTCATCTTCGCTTGCGTCTTCCATCGATTCTTCCTCGCTTGCTGGCTCGGGTTGTATGCCTGAGGTAGTCTGTTCTTGAGTTGATGGTTCGTGAGTTGATGGTTCGTGAGTTGTTGGTATTTGAGTTGCAGTGCTCTCTGATTTGTAAATGAAGTTGAAAATTTCAGTAGAAGGCACATCGTTTGGGAATTCCATGTCTGGCAGGTTGTTGGCGGCGAACATGTCCCTTGCTGCCTTGGCAAAAGTTCCAGGTCTGGCTATATTCATGATGTGGGCGTGGATTATGGAGGTCATTATTTTTACGGAAAGATTATTTCCAAGCTGAAGCAAAATAGGTTGGTTTGCGGGGGGTGGTGTGGCGACTTTTTCGAGGATCTTTGTCGTTTCTCTGGTTAGTTTTGTCACAGCTGAATATGTCTTGTTTTGCTGTTCCTGTGTCTTCTCCCTCTCCTTCTCCTTCTTTTGGTTGACTATTGCTTTTCGTATGGGGCAGCGAGTAGCCAGTGTTCTATGATCTCCTTCGCAGTTTAGGCATTTGGGATTATCTTTGTTTTTGCACTCTCTGAAGGTGTGCCCCTTGTTCCCGCATTCTGAGCAGTGCTTGGTGTCCTTGTTAGGGCAGTCTGTTGCCATGTGTGAATATTGGTAACAATTCCAGCATGGAATGATGGGGAAGAATTCCTCCTGCTCCACCTGGCTGCTGTTGACATGGTAGTAGGAGAGACAAAGTCCCTCCTGGATTGCTTTTTGGGCCATGGCTATTTCCGTGAATCGTATTTTGAGCATGGATGGCAGTCTGGGCAGCTTGACCACTTCCTCCACCTTGGCCCATTCGTTTTTGTCTTCTATATCAGATACAAATTGCTGTTCACTTGATTCTTCGGTGATTGCTTTATCTAGTCGTTTGACCACAATTGATTTCCTCGCTCGGAGTTGAGGAGGGATTGCAACTTCAAATTTCGCGGACTTGAGTTTCCTTGTGCTGTCGTTCGATAAGAGTAAGTCGACATCATTCTCAGTCAGGCACAGGGCGATGAAGGAGTCCTTGGTCGTGATGAGGCTGGATATTTTGATAAGTAGTGTTGCAATAAGGAGTCTTGCCAATTCGGTTTTTCTTTCGTCAGTCACGCCCCCTTCATGGGAGCGTATCTGTATCCGGTGTGCCCTCATTCCAGAGAGTATGTGGTGGACATGCCACCCTTGCGTGATTTCAGATTGGAGACCTACCTATTCCAGGACAGGAGTTTGTTACAGGAATTACAACACTCCCCACCGCCCCTTGTTGGTCGAGTGGTCGTAGAGTGGTTCCCGCAACACTGTCCCGGAAGCCCCGTCAGGGGATCCTACTTCCCTAGTGTTACTGAATGCTCACTTATAGACGTGAGCTAGTGTACCTAATTAGGGGGGGGGGGTAGGGATTCAGGATTGCGACCCCCTTCCCAGGTGGACCCGCACGATCACGGTTACCTAGGAAGGCTCGGCGGAGGGATGGGTACTGGGTAGTGCTCCTGCCCCCTTTCTTGTTCACAAACTCCTGGGAGGGAGGTGAACAGTTACAGGGGGGACCCAAGGACGAATACACCTTAGGGTGCAGGTCCCCAGGCCAGAGCGAAAAAGAAGGAAGAATAGCCACTGGTGTAAGTAGCACCGGTGGGGTAGCGGCACAAGTCCGCTGCAAGAAGCCGTTGCAGAGCACCCAATCAGGGCCGCCTCTGATCAGGAGTCACCCCTGATCAGTTGGGAGGCACAGAAAGGGCGTTGTCTGGAACAAGCTTCCAACGTGTCAAAGTGATGGTTAGTGAGGTGGTCGTTTGAGTTCAGTTCGTCAACGGTAAGAGATAGGCTGGCTGGCTTGGCAGTGAGGGGTCTAGAGAGACGTCCATTCACAACGAAGGCTGGCTGGCGAGTGTGAAAAAGAAAAGCGAGGTTCTGAAATATAGAACAGACTATTTTATATGAGGGTGAGACCACCGAGCCGAAGTAGAGGCCGGGGTGAATTTGGGTCAAGGGAGGTCCTAATGACATGGGAATAATGGGGGGCAAGGTGTGGAGAGTGAAGTAGTAGACATTAGCGTATATTTTCTCAACATGGGAAGGGAGATTGAATTAAGTTTGCATGTTAACTATCCTGGTGGAGGTGGGACAGCCCAGAATAAATCTCATGACTTTGTTTTGAAACTTTTCAAGGGGATCTAGGGATATTTCGGGGAGTTGACATAAAGCACGGGAAAGGTAGTCGACAACAGAACGGATAAACATAATGTAAACAGTTCTGGCACATGGGTAGAAATTCCGGCAGCATTGTTTGTGAGCCACACGAGAGGTGTTAGACGCTTTTGCAGTCGATCTATGAGGTCCCGGACGATGGGATGGACACGTAGTACAGGTGTGGCTGGTGTAATCCGCACAGGTGCACCCAAGTAGATGCATACACAGAGGGATAACACTATCTCCCACAGTGAATTCTGGGAGCGTCCCTAGGTTGCGAAGAGAGTAGATCCTACTCTTGTCTGGGGAGATGAGGAGATCACAAGCAGAAGACGACGCTGAGAGCGAATTGAGAGGCTTTGAAGATCTTCTGGCGACTCAGAGTGAATGCAAATATAATCTGCGTAACAGGTAACTGTGGTACCAGGAATGCCAGGGAAAAGAGAAAGTAGGTGATGCATAAGGATGTTAAAAAGAAAAAGGCTAAGAACACCCCCCCCCCCCCCCCCCTGTGGAGTGCCAAGATTGAAGTCCTTGGCTAGCGCTACATGCCCCCCTGAAAGAGGAAGTGGGAGGTTCTTCTATGTTTGTCTTTGATACCCCCAAAATGTTCTACACTACGGAGGGTATACGCAAACACTTGTTATCTTGAAAATAGGTTCTTATTCTCGTACGGGAGATAAATACAGAGGAACAAAGAAACTGGCTTCCACACCATAAGGACTAGTGATCTCAACTCTCTGTATCACTCCGCGCTGGTATGTACAGATGCCAGCATTCACAAGCTGAATACATAATATGTAAATATGATAATTCACATACATAACATGGTGCATAATAAATGGAAATATTACATAGGATTAATACATGTTCTGTAATACTTTACTATACATAATTAATAGAGTAATATAAGAATACACAGCTTAAGGTACTACTTCGTGTCCATATTATACAGTTCTGTTCCGAAGGTATCCCCGAATCCATCATAAGAGATTACCTTTGATACCGAAGTCTACCTGCTGATCAAGGATAATATCTCTATTTACAACATCAAAGACACTTTTAAGGTCAATGAAGGTTACGACACTTGTAGGGGAAAGACGGGTATACTGTAGAGTTCCACGAGACATTGATGTGTACTTCGTTGTGGTAAGAAACCATACAAGCTGGGTGAGAGTTTGTCCTCCAGCCGAAACATGAGACGGGTAAGGAGAATACGTTCCATCACCTTGCTGAAGCATGAGGTGAGGGAGATGGGTTTGAATTTGGCAGTGCCACATTTTGGAATGGGTACTATTGTGCTGGAGGTCCAGGTATTGGGTGCATACCCCGTGCAGAGACAGAGATTGTAAAACAAGAGGAGGTGGTTGCCGGGGGCTGTTGCCTTACCACGAATGAGGGCACGCTGCAATTCCTCCTCGGTTATCACCACCGTATCCTCTTCATCAACCTTAAGCAACGATGCCATGAGAGGGAGGGCGCGGAGATTTGAGGGCCTCTTGAATGTGCTCCGGGAGATTACGGGCCTGGGATTGTGCAGACCATGTTTCCGCAAGATCTTGTGCATACTCTGCTGGGTTGTAGTGAAGAGCACTAGAGGACTTTTTCTTGACCACCTTGTTGATGAGGTGCCACATGGCTCCCACGCTCGTCAGGTGGTTAATGCTATCTGTGAAGTTACGTCAGGGTTCAGTCCGAACACATTGTTGGAGGGCAATTTGATCATCTCTGGACGACTGGTACTGATGGAGACGGTCAACGGTAGGTTCCTCTTGGAAAGAAATACCATCCACTACCAGGTAGTGGCTTCAGGGCGATGTTTAATATGTGGACGAGAAATGCAGTGACTGTGGAAGTTATTAGTGGAGTTCACCAGGAAGAAGTATAACTTCTCCAGTGACTCTACATAGAATGTGGGGAGATGGTTGGACATGTACGAGATGTAGGTAGGACAGTACTTCGGAGGGATGGTAATGCGGGTACGACTGTGGATAAGGGGAGGTCCAGCTTACGAGTGAGTAATGGAGGCTGAGGGCGACGTGGTTTGAAAAGAGGGTAAGGATGGATGAGGTCCTCACATGGGATGCCACTACTCCAGATGTAATGATGTTATCAAGGGTACCTCCACGAGAGTGAGTGGTACCACCAGTACCCCAGCGAGAGAGCTGGTGACGACGGATGTACTCAAGAAGTCGAATCCATTTTGGTTCGGATTAGAAGAGAGGTCCCCAAGCCCAGGGTGTCGAGCGTTGAAATCTCCCATGTAAATCATGCCAGAAATCGTAGGATTAGGGAGAAGAGAGAGATTTATCTTGACAGGGGCGGATGAGACGTTGCATAGGCGGATCTGGCCGTCACCCACTACTATCTCAAGGAGTTGGAAGGTCATATTGTCATCCTCAGAGCAGCGAAGAAGCTGATGTGGTATGGAGGAGGAGTGGACGTAGCTGATAAGACCATTCATGACAAGATGAACATAGGGAATGTAGCCAGTGAGTGGAGGTGCCTTCCCTCGAAATAGAGATCGGGCAGCAAATGCTTTTTGAATGAATATATCATCCGGATTATGATGCAGCGAGTTTCGTATCGTTTCTGATTCCACAGGCATTCCAGGAGATTAAGTAAAGCGGCTATATGGTTATTGAATTTGCTGTTTATTCCTACGAGAGCCAGGTGCGGATGAGGAGGTGGCACGGACGTTCCTTTATAGTACGCCACGTGAGGTTGGCCAGGAGGCCTTTGGTCCCCTCAAGGGGAGAGGCGAGTGCGTCTAACTTCTCAGTGAGGGTGGTGACAGACGTTATGACGACCTGTGAAGTTTCTACAAGGGAAGCCAGAGTGTTTCCGTAGTGGTGTGCCTGCTTCCCAGACCATCAATGCGAGCTTCGATGGCATCAAGTCGAGCTGCAAGTGAGGTAAACCGAGACATCAGGGAACTGACAGCATCCTTAGTTACATGACTTTGAAACCTAACATTCTTATGGGTGTTTTGAAGGCTTAGTTCTTCAAACCCGTCTACTTCTATTTAACTTATATTTATCCATGTTGTTGTTTATATATATATATATATATATATATATATATATATATATATATATATATATATATATATATATATATATATATATGTGCAAGTAAATCACTGTAGGTGCGCGTGATCTAGGTATATGCACTGTTAAACAAATGTTAATCAAGAACTCCCCCAACAACACAATTGGTTGCATATATAAAGTTCCTTACAAAGAATGTATTATGTTTTACTTAGGCCAGACAGGTAAAGATCTTGTAACTAGACTTAAACAACATAAATATAGTGTTAGGACAGGCCAGGAATCCAATGCTCTGTTTGTAAATTTGAGGGATAACAAGCATTGCATTGACTGGGATAATGCATCCTCAATATTACCTTGTAATTCAATTGACAGTAGGAACATCATAGAATCTAGTCTCATTAAACATACCGAAGCATTCAACATGAATTTGAGTAATGGCATGTACAAACTGGACAATTTTGTAATTAAGAAGATTTGTAACCAGGTGAGAAGGTTGGGTCACCATACCCTCTGACCTGACTACCGACCGTTGCCGTGCCAATTTAAAGATTAGTAGGGTCATTACGTAATACCTGACCATTGTGGACCTGATCTCACCCTCCTCTGTATATGTACACCTTGCTTTGTACTTCTAATTAGTCTGTACTTTCCTTGTGGTTATCAGCACACATATATATATATATATATATATATATATATATATATATATATATATATATATATATATATATATATATATATATACACATATATACATATACATATATATATATATATATATATATATATATATATATATATATATATATATATACTATATATATATATATATATATATATATATATATATATATATATATATATATATATATATATAGGGGAAAGGTCACCGCAGGGTTAGCTCCCGAGGGATAATCATCAGATACGGCAAGTGCTATGTGTGGTCCTGGGTGTGCGAGTTTGTTGACCAAACTGGTGTGGTCCATAGAAGAATTGGCGAGGGCCAAGGAAGAAATTGAGAGTGCCACGTTGGAGAACCTGAAATTTAAGGAAAAGCTGGCGAGGTTAAAAGGGGAGGCGGGACAGGGAAAGCAAGTGTCTGACGAAAACGCAAGCGAGTGGAAGGTTGTGAGGAGTGGGAAGACGAAGCTCATGGTGAAGAAATACACCAAGGATACGACAACAACGACAACAACAGCTAAGTGTACCAACTCGTTCAGTCCCTTGATAGACGAATTGGACGTTAGTACAGTCAGGGACAGGGATGACAAGGAAGGTATGAAAACTTTAATTGTTGATGACTCACAGGTAAGGTACATGGACAGGGCCTTTTGTGGTAAAAACAAAAATAGGATGAGGGTGTTTGCCAGGAGCTGGGGTGGGGGATATAATTGACAGGATGGACAATATCTTGTCTGGTAATGGGAACAAGCCCATTATCTGCCTCAGTGCAGGAGGCAATGATACTGGCCGGTGTAGGAGCGAGGAGCTTCTTGATAAGTTCAAGGCAGCTATAGATCGTATTAGGTCTAAGGGAGGGATCCCTATCATATGTGGTGTCCTGCCTAGAAGGAGAGTTGGCAGTGAATGGTTGTCAAGGGCGGGTGGTGTCAACGACCGTCTTGACAGATATTGCAAGTCAATATATGTCCCATTCATTGACAACTGGGACAACTTCTACGGCAGAAGGGACCTTTATGATAGGGATGGGGTGCACCTGTTTCGGGATCGGGTGGCAACCCTGGCTGGGTCTTTAGAGGGGGCAGTTCAAAGGATATCGAAGTCTTTAAACTGCTAGGGGAACATGTGGGCACGGGGGTGGAGGAGCCTGCAGTGGGAGCGGGTAAACAAGGCGAAAGATTACGGGGAAATAGTGTTAGGAATGATGACAGAACTAAATTAAACAGGGAGTTTAAATCTAAACTCGGTAAAGGGAGGACTCAGAACACGACTAAATTAAATGTCTATTACGCGAACAGTAGAAGTATGAGAAACAAAATGGATGATATTAGGGCCTTGGTATGTACCGAAGAAATCGATATAATTGCATTCACTGAAACATGGATCAACCTAGACACACGTGAATTACCAGTCGAATACCAAATTGCGGGTTACAAACTGTTCCATACCGATAGGCAGACCAGGAAAGGAGGCGGAGTAGCAATCTATGTTAGGGATAATCTGAAGTGTGAAATAAATAAGGAAATAAAACTGAGAGGAATACAGAAACAATTTGGATAGAATTAAGCGACGGTCGGGAAAAATTAATCACAGGAGTAATATATAGACCCCCCAATCTTGACAGAGTCAATGAGCGACTTATCTGGGATGAAATGCGCAGGGCTTCCATACACAACAAAGTCTGTATAGTAGGCGACTTTAACCTTGGCCAAATAGATTGGACCGACCTTACGGAAACTCAGAATCAGAGGATTTTCTCGAGACGATCCAGGACTGTTTCCTAAGTCAACATATAACCGAACCCACACGGGGTAATAATATATTGGATTTAGTTTTGTCAAACAGAGAAAACCTCATTAGCAATGTCGAGGTAGGGAACGAACTTGCAAACAGCGATCACAAAGAAATTCGATTCCAGTTAGATTTTCAGGGCAGACGTAAGGAAAATTCCACTAAAGTACCAGATTTCAGAAGGGCAAACTTTGACAGTTTAAAGAGGCAGCTGAGAGAGGGGGTGTCGCGCTTGGCCGTGAACCTGACAGATGACACCGACCTGATAACGAGATCTGAGATTGCCGAGTTCCACGACAATTTAAATAGTGAGTTACTTAATGCACAAAGGCAGAACATACCATACAAAAAACTCAGATCAAACAACAATGACCCTAAATGGATAAATAATTATTTAAAGAACATCATTGGCCAAAGGAAGGCTATAGGTAGAAGGATAAATCGTGGCGAAATTCACCTCCGGGACTATTATAGGGTATTGGCGAGTAGGGTTAAAACCGAGATAAGGAAAGCAAAGAGGAATAATGAGGTAAGGATAGCAAGGGAGGCAAAGACAAACCCCAAAGGATTCTACCAAATGTACCAAACTAAAACACGAGAAAAGATTGGACCAATACGGTCAGACTCCGGCGAGCTCACTGATAACGACGGAGAAATGAGCAATAATTTGAATAAATATTTTTCAACAGTTTTCACCAGCGAAAATTTAAACATGATACCCGAGGCACCGACTCTATTCAGAGATAGTGAAGAAAACAAATTAAGTGAGATAGTAGTGACTAGTAACGATGTTAGTAAGCAAATAGACAAACTAAAGCCTAATAAGTCACCTGGTCCCGATGAGATATTTGCCAGAGTATTAAAGGAATGTAAGGAAGAGCTTAGTATGCCCTTAGCAAAGTTGTTTAACATGTCCTTAAAAACAGGTGTAGTACCAGAATCCTGGAGGATAGCGAATGTAATACCGATCTTCAAGAAGGGGGATAGATCACTATCCTCTAACTACCGCCCAATCAGTCTAACATCAATAGTAGGCAAATTACTGGAAGCAATCATTTCAAACTCTATTCGAAATCACCTGGAGAAGCACAGATTGATCAATGATTCCCAGCATGGCTTCACAAGCGGACGTTCTTGCCTAACTAATCTATTAACATTCTTTTCATCAGTTTTCGAATCAGTGGACGAGGGGCACAATTATGATGTGGTATATCTCGACTTTAGCAAAGCCTTCGACAGAGTACCCCACGAAAGACTAATTAGAAAGGTAGAAGCTCATGGCATCAAAGGTGACATCCTTAAATGGATTAGGGCGTGGTTACAGGACAGGAAACAGCGAGTGAGCATTAACGGCACTAAGTCCCATTGGAGCAACGTCACAAGTGGAGTTCCCCAAGGCTCAGTACTTGGACCATTATTGTTTATTATATACATAAACGACATAGATATCGGCATAGACAGCAACATAAGTAAATTTGCTGATGATACTAAAATAGGACGTGTTATCAAATCTGACGAGGACTCGGCAAAACTACAGGAGGATCTAAACAAATTTTTCGAATGGTCTGAAAAATGGCAGATGAAATTCAACATTGACAAATGTAAAGTACTCAGTATAGGAGAATGTAAACAGGGAAACCAGATACCAGATGAACAACGATGCCATAGAGAAATCCGACTGCGAGAGAGATTTAGGAGTAATGATAAGTAGGAACCTTAAGCCAAGTAAACAATGTGTTTTTGCTCGTAACAAGGCTAATAAAGTACTTGGGTTCATACAAAGGAGTGTTAGTTACAAGACTAGCGAGGTCATCCTAAAACTGTATCTTGCTCTTGTGAGACCACACCTGGATTACGCAGTCCAGTTCTGGTCACCGTATTACAGAATGGATATAGAATCCTTGGAAAGAATTCAGAGGAGAATGACAAGACTAATCCCGGGTATCAGGAACCTTGAGTATAGAGACAGGTTAAAGCATCTTAATTTGCACTCCCTTGAGAGACGTAGAGCGAGGGGCGACCTGATAGAGGTGTATAAATGGAAGGCAGGGCTAAACAAAGGGGACATTACAAAGGTACTCAAATTATCCAACCAGGAGCGAACTCGTAACAATGGTTTTAAATTGGACAAATTTAGATTTAGGCGTGAAATAGGTAAACACTGGTTTGGAAACAGAGTAGTGGATGAATGGAACAAGTTACCAAATATCATCATTAACTCGAATACGCTGAATTGCTTCAAACATAGGTTGGATGCTCATATGAGCAATAGGGGTTGGGTGTAAACGGGACTGCCCAGTATGGGCCAATAGGCCCGCTGCAGTTTCCTCCATTCTTATGTTCTTATATATATATATATAT